>CM029014.1:33051649-33331630 GCA_016801055.1 Panax notoginseng | reverse complement strand
TTCATTTTTAACTGTTCAAAATTTGTGGACATATTACTCAACTTATATATGTATAACATATCCAAAAATTACAACGATCCAACGGTCGGATTAAAAATTATAACCCCGCAATATAATCTCAAAAACCCTGATTGATTTTTAATACCTCCATTCCGACAAAAAACTGATAAAACACTTCAACATTAACTCCTTCATTTTAAACCACAAAATATATAAAAAACAATATTTATATTCACATAAAATAAATATTTCCTTATCATATGAATCAATAATTAATTATTCACAATTAATATTACATAATCACATTTATGACAACCAGGCCGTTCCCAGGAAAGAGGGGGCTTTCCAATAAGGATTTTTCCTTACTGGCGCGTAATTAGATGACCAAACCTCTCCTTAGATAGAACTTTCTAGGCATTGTCAATAATGTTATCTAATAATATTATTCAAATAATATGAATTATTGATCTGATAATGAAAAATACTGTGCAACAACAATTATTGAAACAACAATAATATAAAATATCAACGCAGCAATTATTGAATTAATAAAATAAAATATTGAACAGTAACTACTGTAATAATTATTGAGTAGTGCCTTCTTACGTAAGAATCAATAATTGGTGCAATACCGTGTGCTACTGTATTTTAACCACCGGGTATTCCAATAGCATTAACGGTAACAACTACGCCGTTATTTATAAACAACTTATACTTGTCATTTTCTTCATCCAATCGCTTTCCGTTATGGGGCCCACACAAGACTGCGCCGTCGTACGAATATTTTCCGACAGCAAGAATATTCCCACGACCAAACGAATATTCCCCGACAAAATGAATATTTTATAACCACTTGCTTATTTTGCAAAATTTGCACATTTCACCCATAACCAAAGTATTATATCAAATTAACCCCTTATTATTCACAATAATATTTAGAGAAAATTTGATTTTATTCATTAATAAGTTAGGGTCTTACAAAAGATAACCAACCTCTAGACCTCCAAGCTTCGGGCTAACCGAAGCCCAACCAATATTGCTTCATATTCGCTTCATTGTTTGTGGCTTTGAATTGAAATTGTATGGCTTGTTGGACCCTGAACCCCTCGGGACTTGTTAGAATAACCCCCGCCTCGCTGACGTCCGAAGTCGAAGACTCATCCACATAGAGAGTCCATGAGGTTTGCACCAGTTGTGCCTCTGTAACTGAACCCACATCCGCTCTAAAAAAGAACATTCTACTACAAAATCAGCAAAAGTTTGTCCTTTGATCGCCGTTCGGGGATGGTATTCCAAGACAAACTGAGTCAATTCCATGGCCCATGCAGCAAGCCGACCCGAAACGTCTGGCCTGTGCAACATTTTCTTCAATGGCTGATCTGTATATACCACCACCAACCGACCTTGGAAATAGTGTCGAAGCTTTCTACTTGCAATAATCAGTGCATAGGCGAACTTTTCCAGGTTCGGGTATCTAGTTTTTTGCATCTTGAAGGACATGACTGACATAATAGACCGAGAACTGTTCTCCCCCTTTGTCCCGTACCAGTGATGCTCCAATTGCCAACTAGCTTGCTGCCAAATATAAGTATAAGGGTTCCGAAGGGATCGACTTCATCAATAAAGAAGCTGAAGACATGTAATGTTTTACCCTAGAACGCATCTTTACACTCCGAAGTCCATTGAAAACTCTTTTCATTTTTTGGTCCTTTCAGAGTATTGAAGAATGGTAGAGATCTCTCGGTTGACCTTGACACGAATCTCCGTAGTGCCGCTATCCGACCCGTCAATTTCTGCATATCTTTGAATGACTTCGAGGATTTCATGTCTAAAATTGCCTTGATTTTCTCTGGATTTGCCTCAATATATGGCCTCTCTTACTTATCAGATACCCCAAAAATTTTCTTGACCCTAATCCAAAAGTACATTTGGTCGAGTTTAGTCGCAGCTTATGTTCTTTGACGGTTTGAAAGCAGTTTTCCAGGTCATCCAAATGGTCCCGGACTGACATGCTTTTAACAATCATGTTGTCCACATAGACCTCCATGCTTCGACCCAGCTGCCTTGCAAACACGTAGTTCATCATTTTCTGGTATGTGGCCTTGGCATTGAGCAATCCAAAGGTCATTTTCTTATTACCATATATGGCCCGATGAGTAATGAAGCTAGTCTTCGGGATATCCTCTTTTTTCATTGAGATCTGATGATACCCCGAGAATGCATCCATGAAGCTCAACATTCTATATCCTGAGGTGGCATCGATCAGCTGGTCGATATGAGGTAGAGGATAAAATTCCTTCGGGCAGGCCTTATTCAAATCCGTGTAATCGATGCACAGCCTCCATTTTCCGTTATGTTTTTGCACCAACACCACATTTGCTAGCCATTCCGAATAGTCAATCTTGAAGATGAAATCTGCCTCCAGAAGCTTAGCAATCTCTTCATTAATGTTTTTGTATTTTTGGGACAAAAATCCTTCTTTTTTGTATGACTGGTTTCTTTTCGAGATCTACCCTCAATCTGTGTAATGCCACTGATTCATCTACTCCCGGCATATCGCTAGGTTCTAGGCAAAAATATCGGCATAGACCCGAAGTAGGTCGATTAATCCGGTCCGAAGTGGTTCTATTAATCCCGATCCGAACTTTACCAACTTTTCCTTATTCCCCGGGATCAACTCTATTTCCTTTGTCTCCTCTGCAGGCAAGGCGAGTGGCTCCGTACTACCCTCTGTAAACAGTTCTATCTCGATGACCATAGTCTACTTATAGTTTCTCACCCTAACTCTCGACGAGATCAATGTGTTCTGGTAACACCTTCGGGCAATATCTAGATCGCCTTTTACATCTCCAATCATGTTCGGTGTAGGAAACTTAATCTTAAAATGGGGTATAGAAGATACTGCCTGCAATGCTGCCGGGGTTGGCCTTCCTAATATTGCATTATACGCCGAATCCACCTGGACCACAAAGAATTTGACCATTATTTCTACTTGCTGAGGCGTTATGCCGAACCTGACAGGTAACTTAATCGTGCCCGATACATGCACTGGGTCTCCACTGAACCCATATAGGGGACGTTTCTGTCCCAATTCCATCTTTCTCCCATCTAAATCAAGTCTCTAATAGGCGTGTGTATACAGTATATCGACCGAAGACCCGTTGTCGATCATCATCCTTCTCATATCCACTGGTCCGACCTTAGCTGTTATCACCAACGCCCCATTATGTGGTTCTATTGGATCTGTGGGATAATCCTCATCTGAGAAGGAAATAACTGTCCCCGGGAAAGCCCGATCCCTTCTGGCAGATGATCCTGATTCCAATAACACAACATCTAGATGCTCACTTCTCTTCTTTCTGGTCACACGCCCTACAAAGCTGCCCAAGATTACATCAACTATGCCCAGAACAGGCTGGCTCTGTTTTGGCTGTGTGTCCTGTGTTTGTTCTTTATTTTCCTCCCTCTGCTGTACGTCGCATTATCCCGACCTGCTACATATTGAACCAATTGGACATTCTGCACATTCTTCTCAATCAGATCCTTCAAGTCATAGCATTTCTTCGTGTGGTGTCCCGAAGTATGATTATATTCACAGAATTTATTCCGATTCCTTTTTCCTGGCTTCGAGGTTATCGAGTAAGGTTCATAAAAAGGCTTTTTTTGGATCTCCTCCAATATCTTGGCTCGATCGGTATTGAGGGGGGTATAAACTTTATTGACACTTCTATTCGGGAATGGTGGTCGGCCACTACCTGATCCTCCACTATTATAGTTCTTTTTCCCCTGATTGTTCGATCTACCCTGATTATTGTCCGACCGTGGATAAGCTTGCTTGTCTCGATCCTTAGACTTTTCAAACGATTGTAAGTGTGGCTTGAAGTTTACCATAGCTTCCTCTATGGCGATGAACCCCTCGGCCCGGTGGAAAGCTTCTGTTAGGTCGTTTGGAGGGTTGATAACCAGGTCTTTCATCAGTTTTTTTTTATTTTCCTATGTCCAGACCCATTGTGAAAAATCCTAAGGCTTGTGGTGAGTTTAATTATGCCACCGACCCCACTGCCTCTCGAAACCTCTTAACATACTGGCCGAGGCTTTCATCTAAACGCTGCCTTACCTGCATGAGAGAAGCAGTTATCTTTCCTCTTCTCATGTTACTCCTAAACTGAGCATAGAACTTTTTTCGAAGGTCGCTCCATGAGTCGATCGATGTCGACGCCAAAGTTCCCATCCATTCTCGAGCACTTTTTTTCAAAGTCGTAGCAAACATATGACACTTTGCAGCATCTGAATGTCTGTAATAACTCATAAGTCTATCGTACCCGTCAGAATGGTTGTACGGATCTCCCAATCCAACATAAGTCTTCAGCTGGGACATCTTTTTCTTTGGATCTGTTGTGACCTGATTAATTTCGGGCATGAATGGTGAACTGTGGCAGCTCGATGATGCTCCCATCTGATTTTTGGCTGCCAGTAACTTTTCCAACTCTGCAACCCTTCTGGTAAGGGGATCGGACTACTCCCTGTGAGGGGACGACTTGGGCATGTCCCTCTCATATTCTGGAGATGCGACCCTCCTCCTCTGTCCTACTCTGTTTGGACTCCTTCATCTGCTCCTGCCTTCCCGAGAGGACTCCTAGGTCTGCTCCTATTCCGACCAGAACCGTCCGGATGAGGTGTCCTGGATCGACTCTGATGTCTGGGCTTCCTCGATGAAACCTCCTGCTCTCCGGCCATTTTGGCTATCTGTTCTTCCAATTCAATTTGTTGAAGGTGTAGGGCCTCCATGGCGTCTTTGTTCTGCTGCATCTTCTTTAATAAGATGAACTGACATTGGTCCTAACTGTCCTCTACCCGATCCTTTCCTCGCCTTCCATGCGCTCGGGACTGATTGTCCTCGGCGCGACTAAGGGGATCTGATGTATGTTGACTAGCCAAAAACAGTCGTCGCCATGGTGAACGGAACATGTTCAGAATCACCTTCCTGGTTTTTCGGCCCCAACCTATCTTTGACTGACCCTCTCACTTGGGTCGTGTGATGAGTTTTTGACTTTTCCTAGTTTGTAGCCTCACTGTCCCTGCTCGCCATAGCTTTCAGCCGAAAAAATTCAGAGTGATTGTAAAAGCACTAAAAGCCCTCCTTCTAGCGCCAATGTTAACGCCAAGTTTTGTCTGTGCATCTAATCACCAAATCCACGCGCTTAAACCTGTACAGTAACGAAATCACACAGGAAGCTTGACGACTTAGGCCACCGGTGATAGCTCCGATGTGAGAATGAGTACAGGCTGAACAAGGTTTAACAATGGAGGCTTTAGTATTTAATGCTCAAAAATGCGTATTACCTGATAATTGAAGTTTAGCCTTGTATTTATAGTTGATCTCATCACCTTAGAGCTGATTCCCGAATTGTATTAGGACTCCTAAACATGGTATTTACCTATGTTTGGGTCACACTCAATCTCTTTAAAAGGAGGAAGTTGAATATAATCCTAACACCTTCCTTTGGAGTTAGTATTTAAACATGATTAGGACTAGAATTCTTAACCATTCAAACTCCCTATCATACCAGACTCCATACGAGGCATAACCGTCTGTATGGGCCCAAGTCTCCCGAACACCTCCAACCAGATCCGAACCTCGTCGCTGTATGGGCCCAAGTCTCCCGAACACCTCCAACCAGATTCGAACCCTGGCCCAAAGGGCTCGATCGCCCGACCCCGAACACCATCAAACCCCTTACTAGCTTCGGCCCATTGGGCTAGACAGATCCCTCATAGATACGGCCTTCGGCACATATGGGCTCGACAGATCACACCGGAACATTATACAGTTAAACCCCTATTTAAGAATACTCTATATAAGAATAACCTCTACAATATTATAAAAAAATTTGGTCCCAATTTGGGCCAGTTATAAATAGGAATAACCTCTAAATTATAATATGTTATATACTTTTTAAGTCCCGTATTAAGAATATATACCTCTATATAATAATAATTTCATATATATATGAGAGAGACAATATTAATTTTAAAAGAATATATTTTCTATAAAAGACTACACTTCCTATAAAGAACTACATTTTTCTATAAAAGACTACATTTCCTATAAAAGATCACATTTTCCTATAAAAAACTATTTTGCATAAATATTTTTTGAATAATAATTATTAGGGAGTTCTTATTGATATTTTTGTTAAAATGGATATTTTTGGGTGTTCGAAAAATATTTTGTACCAATACCTCTATTTAGTAATAACCTCTCAATTAAAATACAAATAGTTTGGTCCCAAGTCTATTCCTAAAGAAAAATTTTACTCTGTGTGTGTGTGTGTGTGTATATATATATATGTATATATATATATATATATATATATATATATATATATATATATATATATGTTATATTAATAAGATGGAATTCATTTTAAATTTAAGAGGAAAAATACAAAGACAGTTCAGATTCATTTTAATTGATTTGGGCAGAAAAAGGTGGTCGGAGAGGAAGGAGAAAGAGAAAATGAAAGTGAGATTATTAAAATAGAAAGAGAGATGATTTCGTTACTCCGTGCCTGAGTGCACGTGCAATTACTATATATATATATATATATATATATATATATATATATATATATATATATATAGAGAGACGGTCCGGATATTAAGTTCACCCCTTATCTAACATACCTTGCATACCCACATTTAGCGACGGACTGGACGACGATTCAATCCATCACTATAGGTTCAATTCGTCGCTATATGTTGTCCGTCGCTAAAAACTATAACAGACCTAATCGTTGCCCGATCCGTCGCTAAAAGGAGGTATGCAAGGTATGTTACATAAGGGATAAGCTTAAAATCCTGACCGTCTATATATATATAGACCATTTTGTTTCACCCCTAACAAAATACATCACAAATACCTCATCCAAAAATATTGATAATTTGGTCAAATTAACATCTTAAACACAAGCCAAAGAATAGACTAATAAAAAAGGAAATACCCTTTCCCACCAAACAGGAATTTTTCTTTTCCATCTATGTCCTTCTCCAACCTCTCACCTTTCACAACCTTTGTTCAAGGGCACATGACTCTTCTGCCATAGCCAGTCTTTCCACAACCATAAATATCGACAACACACAATCACTAGATTAATATCTAATTCTTCTGAATAGCCGGCAAACTTACTAAGCATAAATTCTTCACAGATTTGATCTTCTCTCCCATGTCAAATATTTATATCAAGTAAAAAAAGCCAAATATACATAACATACAAATTCTCACATGTTTAACTAATAGGAGCCCAGCTGCATAGCATCAAACATATCCCATCCTCAAAAAAACAAGGGATTCAATGAAAAAGGGAAAAAATTACATTACTTTTTGGTATCAGATAATTAAAATCTACATAAGGTGCGCCAATTATGTTAAATAATATCTATTGGCAACTGAATTGCAAATAATGGAGCCCGCTCTATGGGTTTCGTTGCATGTCTAAATAGATGTCCCATGACTGCAAATATTGAAAGGAAAGTTAGAATCCAAATATAGCATAATTGCTCCACCCTTCAAGAATTCAGAACACAAGGAATAAAGTTGATCTACAGAGACATGAATCAAGTCACAGGTAAGCACATAATAAATATCGAGTCCGGAACAAATTTTGGGTCAAATCTCAAGTTCGAATCGAAACAAATTCATCCAAACAAGGCTTCAAACCACTAGCATAATAGCACATGCTTACCCAAAAGGTCACGACTGAAGGTACTATTGTTAATAACTTAATTCTTTATATGCAGACAAATTTTTCTCATATTTTTCGATATGGGACTGAGGTGCAACAGTATTTAACTATTTAACTTAAAGGTTATTTGTCAATATTCATCATATAAAAATTATTATTCCAAGCCTCATAAATGTTTGAGCTGCTGGACTAGTGGGGTAGTGATGGTGGAGTGGCAACAAATATTGAAATGGCATCGCAATGAGTATTGCTTGACTTGGCGGTGTGGTGAGGACTGTAAGGCTGACTTAAGAACTAATCCCCCAAGCTTGTTTCAATAGATAGAGAGACAAGGAAGCATTGGTAGTAGAGTTTCTCAAATTTTCAGATGATAGATATGTTGCAATGCCCATTTTCAGGAGAGACGTCCAAGATTTGGAGTTATTACTTGTTCAAATAACTTTAAAGGCAGTATACTATGGATGCTAGGTTCAGTAATAAGATTTGATGAGATATAAGATGGAAAACATGAAAAGATTACATTAATGTCCTATTATTTTCTTCTTACAAGGGCGGGGGCAAGTCCTCACTTTTTCTTGGAAAATTGTTCAGAAATCTGCAACTCCTAGGAGAGTAGGTTTCTTTGTTCGAAAGGCAGATAAGAAGAGTGATCTGACAGGTGATACTTTGATCGAGGAGAAGAAAAAAAATGTACATCAGCTGGTATTGATGGGGGCTATATATTACATGGAAGTATCCATGTCTGCTAATTGACACTTGGAAAAGGGTTGCCGGACACTTCATTTTAGTGTAAAAATTGCAAAATTGAGGAGTACCCACGTCCGACTCTTCAAATTTCCCGTGTCCGAAAGGAAACTTCATGTCCATGTAACTTAGTTGATGTCTATGGCACATAAAATCTTTTGTTTTTAGCTAAGTTGTCAAATTTAGCAAAAAGAAATGATTTTATACGCCATAGTGCGGGAACTTGGGAGTTTACTCTTGGATCTTTTTGGACTAATCCGGATTATGCAGCGCTCAATCAAGAACTCTTCAAAAGATGGGACTTTGTGCAGAAGGAAAATTATTTGGGAATCAGCTTCATTTTTTTTGTTCCCCCCCCCCCTCCTTTCCTTTTTCTCTTTTTCTCTCCCCTATGGGATAATGGGGAATCATGGCTTCCTAACATTTTAGAATAACAAGATATTAAGATAGTATGGATGTGAAAGATCAAACAAATCCTCCTATATAAGCCCCCTCCAACAAACAAAAACATGACAGGCTTATATCTAAGTTCAAAGTCTTGTATTCAAAATTTTTGGCAATACTATGCATTACATCAGAATAACACAGCATTTCAGTTCCAAACAAAATTAATTGGTATATAAGGTACAACAACATTTTATTCTATAAAAATATATATTCCATAGAAATATATATTTTCATACTAAATTGCATAACACAAGTTACATAATATTTAATAATCTATATTAAGGCGAATTAAAGGTTATGGTCCCACGAAAAATATAAAATTCACTGACTACCAAATATCCACGGATGCAGCATGAATTGATACTACGTGATAGAAAGAAGTTCTAGCATGTTAATAACCAATTACCGAGACAGCTAAGTCGGGGAAAGGGACCTCATGTTGATAAAATTGCCTAATGTTGTTTGGCATAATTATTAGCATTCTTAGTTATGAATTCATAAGAACCCCAGAGGCACAATATTAAGATCATTCGGTCCAAATAAACATGACCAACTAAGCATTTACAACAAATTATGGTTACTAAACACGCAAAAAAGGATTTCCGAAACAAATTTATAAGAATAATGCGAATATAAGAAAACTGTAATCTCCACATACTGATATTGCACACTTTCAGAATAAAGAGTTGCTATGTGAAAGCTCTGTTCTTTTATATTGGACCAAGATACAAAACCATGTGTGGTGCTTCCGCCTTCATGAGCTACCCCCAATAGTAATATCTCCATTTGATGTTATAGGCTTGATGTGTACATAGTTAAAAAAAACGAATTACGACGTCTCAAAAAATCAAGTTGCAGCATCCGATATATGCTGATATTTTGGTGAAATAAAAAATCATGTGCATATCGGCCGCTACAGTGCTGCGACTGTCCGTTGTGGCTGTTATAGTGTACAATTACAATCTATTTTTTTTCCTTTTGGGACATTTATTTTATCACTTGATTTTCAGCCGCCATTTTGATCCTTTTTTGCATATTTCCTCTCCACAAAGTGTTTTGCCCTCTATAGTTTAGATCTAGTTCAACACAAGAATCATTCAACATATTATGTACATAAAGATGGAGAAGAAGCCTGTGGTTATGTTCAATATAAATATTATGTAATTGTAGTATTTGTCGTTGATTACGTTTTGTAGTTCTAAATGTTCTCAGAAGTTCATTTAGTGACTTAATACATGATAATAATAGGGTTAAATATACTTTTGCCCACTCTACTAGGGGTCGGTTTATAAATGCATTACCGAACTGATTTTTTTTACATTCGACTCACTGAACTACAATTTCTTTACAAACCGTTACAAATTCTGTTAAATTATTTGACTTTGGACGGAAAAATTACATGAGCTGCCACGTGAGAGAGAGAAAACCTACATGTCAGACATTTTTCTTTGTGACATGCCTAGATAGAAACTTGTATAAATTTAATGCTAAATTAATCAAAATCAAATAAATAAAATAAAATAATCCATTCAAGTAAATCAATTTAAGTTTAGCCCTAAACCTTGAAAGTTTGTACTAACCCAATTGTACATCATCCACCATCACCTGTTCTGTTCTATTCTCTTAACCACGGTTGCGCTGCTCTGCTTACTTTGATTGATTCCTTTCCTCACCTTTTCATCACTTACCACTAAAATTAAGAGACATAACAGCTACGTTATTCGTTTCTTCTCGAAAAGTAGCCCTAATTTCCCCCACCCCAAATGCAGCCTCAGAAAAACATCCCCTCGTCAGACTCCGACCTACGACTATTAGCCGCCATAAAAGTAAAACCTCCTCCCCACGCTACCAACCCCCCACCACTCCCCACGCCAGTGAAACCCCAACCGCCAGGGCACAGCAAAAGATTGGAATCGCCGTTGACCTAAGCGACGAGAGCGCCTTCACCGTCAAGTGGGCCGTCCATCACTACCTTCGTCCAGGTGATGCCGTCATCCTCCTCCACGTCCGGCCTACCTCTGTTCTCTATGGCGTCAATTGGGGCTCAGTCGACCTCTCCATCGTCGATACCAATGAACAGTCGCAACAAAAATTGGAAGACGATTTCGATATATTTACGACCACCAAAGCAATCGGCCTATCTCAGCCTCTAGTGGATGCTCATATTCCGTTTAAGATGCTATACCCTTTTTCCACCTCCGGCACTACCTCCTCCTCCACCGTTCAATCCCTATCACCCATCAGTCTGAGAATGGATGAAGATGAAAATGGAAGAACTAAATCTAAATTAGAAATATATAAATTGTAATCTTGTTCCTATAATTTGAGTAATAGTATAAGTAAATTACTAATTATTAATATTTATAATAATATTCTCCCTATTTTAAACCAATGAAAATAAATTTATGTTTATAATAAGTTAGATTATGTTTGTTTAATTTAGATTGTTATGTTAATATTTTAAAAAAAAATATGAATTCATTAATTTTATATAAATATATCTGTAAAAATTATATATTAATATATTTTATTATTAATTTATTTAATTAATATATTTTATTATTAATTTAATTTAATTAATTATTTAGCTTACCTTATCTCTCATTGTCAGCATTGACACATAGATTTAATTGATTGTCACGTATTGCCATGTCATTCTTTTGTTAAATGATTAATAGACATAGATGGTAAAATCATTTTTTGTAAATAACGTATAGTTCAATGAGTTGACCGTAAAAAAAATCAGTTGGGTGATGAATTTGTAAACGGACCGCTATTAGAGTGGCGAAAAATGTATTTAACCCGATAATAATATATATAAATTATGCTAAAATTATGTTTTTGATTGAATTAAAGTGACTAAAATTCAACTTAAGGTAAGGTGTTCACACCTCATATGTCACCGCGGCCACATCCTACAGCAACAACAACTGCTCTTTTAAACTATAGATGTGTCTGCTTCCTAAGACATGATGATACCAAAAAATAACTACCGTATAGCGAGGCATATCATGAAAATTTCCCTCTTGGATGGGCAAGCTCTTCAGTTCTAGTTCATGGAGTCTCTATGTGTGGTGGTTCATCTGGGGAGATATTGGGCTTCAAGAAATAGTAAATGGTCAAAGATATTCCTCCTGTTCCAAACGCAAAACTCAATTTATAGTTGTCTATATATATTATTTGTCTCAAAAGAAGATTACTCTCTTCACCATATGACCTAAACAGATGTCCAGATCTAAGTACAATCATTTATGAGAACACGAGACCAGAAGCTGTGTACGCCGGCTCACGAAAACAAATTATTATCCAATCTTAGGAAGTAAATCAGAATGGAACTACAAAGGACTGAACGGTCAACGGAGTAAAGTTCCAATTTCTAATCAATATGAAGTGATTTTTTAACATAAATTTGTACACGTAAACATACCACAAATATATGACATGGAAAGTTCACAATGCCATTTAAATGTATGTTAAAAGACCTTCAAAAGTTAAATAGCAGTTCATGAATGGAAAAAATCAATATCTAAGGTTGCTTGTTCTTTCAAAAGATGGAGATGAAAAACACTAGATAAACCTATACCCCAAGCAATATAATATGCCAGACATTTGAACCCCAATCAATTTTATTTTGATAACGAAAAAGAAAACCTTTTAAAAACACACACACACACACATAAATATATATATATATATATATATAGAGAGAGAGAGAGGGGGATAGAGATTTACTTGGAAGTTCAAATGTGAGAATTCACATAGTTAATGCCTTGTGTGAAAGAACCCTGATGGGCATACTGCGATATTTATACACCACCAAACAAAATAACAATAAAGAGTTAACTATTTGTAGTTAGTTCATTCCAAGTTCCAACATATCAAATATGCTAAATATAGATATTACAACCCAAAGAAACATTCAAAGACATTAACTTTGCTACCATACCTGTGGATTCGTAAGCTGAGCTCCAACTAGCTCTTTCTTGGCAGATACATCTCCAATCCTAGCAAATCCCTTAGTATCACCCTGACACAGGTATATCAACATGTCAGAGGTGATTTCTAGACACTACTAAAATCACCCAGAATAAATAAATGAAACATAAACAGAAAATAATAATAATAAAAAACACTAAAAATGTTATTACATACCTCTAACTGCAGCATCATATGGGTTTCCACAATATCAATGAAACATAGGATGGGAAAAAATTGGTGTTAGCTTGATCCACAACAAAACATGCGTACAAAGATAGAATTCACACTAATGTTCTGTCATTTGAAAAAATATAGACAAAAGAAAAGTAATCCTCTATGACTGTACCCAAAACCGGAAATAATAGAAAATCAATTTCTATAGATACTGTACATTAGGAGAATAACAAACCTATGAGAGGTGGCGGAAACCTGCAAAAATATCAAATTAACCCACCCCCAAACTCTGAAAGAAGAACACAAAAACCCAACCAGTCAACTAACCTCCCAACCCTACAACGAGCCACAAATACACATGGAAAACAGACCCTATAATGAGCCATCAATTAATACACAAAATACTAACCTAGTGGAAAGTCCTCTATAAAACTCATTAGGGAATAACAAAAAACACTTCATTCATATCTTGTCTGAAAACAAAGATGTACAGGAAGGATGCACTCAGAGAAATGTAATTGCTATCTTCTTGTTTTTGATAAGTAAAGTAATTTACAAACAAATACTTCAAAAGGGCTGCCACCACAATACATTTGGAGTATAACAAAAAAAAATATGGAACACAACCAAAGCCCAACCCAAAGGGTAAAAGAAAAATGAGCCAAGCTATTAAGCTAAATTCCGTGACAAATTCAACAAAAAAGTTCAGAGAATCCAGATATGATTCAAGTTGCCAAAAGAACAAAAGACTCGAGAATAAGATCAAATATGTACTATAGACTGCTTTTATTCAAAGTATCTACGCTTTCTCTGCCTAAAAAGAACCCAAAGAAACAATTCAGTACCATTTCCATCTTTTACCTCATCTCTTAAAAATTCTCGCTCCATTCCAAGCCACCAACAAATCATGCACCGATCTCGGCATCAACCACGCAATCCCAAAAAACAAAAAAAATAATCCCCAAAAGTCTCTAGTGAACTCGTAGTGGAACAGCAAATGATCCACATACTCCAAACCTTTTTTACGCATGTAACATCGGTTAACCACACATTTGCTACGCCTCTAGAGTCGAGATAGCCCTTAAAGAAGCCGCCAAGAAAAAAAGGCCAAATACTCTTCCAAGTAAAGCCCCTCTCCCCTAATCCCTAAAAGTCTGATAGTGCAGTCTAACCGAGAACTTTCCACTCATAGAAGTCCACGGTAGTGTTCTAAGAATCAATTGGCGGCCTTAGGCAGCGAAGGGGCGCCTAGGCCTTTTCCGAGGAGCCTTATTTATTATTGTATATACTATATAAAACTTATATTAGGTGCTTGATTGTTTACCAGCTTATGGAGCGTTTGGAGGTCCAAATGCACTTGAGAATATTATTTGTCTTTTAGTAGCTTATTTTAAATGCAACTTATTTAATTCGCAAACGTAATGTTTAAGGCTTAGACGCAATACATCAAAATTGGTTTGGCGAGGTCCAAACGCACGAAATGTTACCACTGTAAACACTGGTAACCATACATACCTAGATGTAAGTATTCTAAATTGTATTTGACAAACATAACAAATTCATTTCAAGCATTTTAAGCTTGCCGTCACTAAATATTGTTATATTGAATACATATTTGTAATCATCACTTAGACAATTCTTTTAACTTCAGTTACAATCTATCATTTGTGGTAAAGTTCATTTAGCACTTACAAAAAGTAATGAAGTGGTCTAGAATCTAATATTAGAGTTGTAGATTGAAAAAAAATGTGATTTAATACAAAAATTATGAAAATTTATAACTTTTGACATATAACTTGAAAATTTTGGGTCATGTCCTAATAAAAGTAATCAAATTTAAGAGTTAGATAGAAGGTTCAAATCGAGATTGTAGAGGACTGATACTGCTTAGGCACCCAGCCGAATCAAGAAATAAAAAACTGATTCTGTCTAGCATATACAGATAACAAATGAAAAGGAACAAGACAACACATATATGCAAATAATACTAAACAAAGAGAAAAATAAAAATAGTAGTAATTGGGAAAAAAAGAGGGAAAAATACCTCTCTGTACCTAGCTAGGTAGGCTTTAAGGGGATCAATGTAATATTCAAAACCTAAAGTGGCCATTGCCCATAGCAAATCATCGCCGTTGATTGTCTTCCTCTTCTCTTTCTGACACTTGTCACTCGCCCTACACACCAAAACCCCCAAATCAAAGAAGGCTTTTTTTTGAAGCAAAACCACCAAAGTTTCTTATTTTGTAACGCATCCATTTAAGATTTTACACAAGTAAATAAAAACATGTGTATATGTATGTGTGTGCGTGTGTTTATGTAGAGAGAGAGAGGAAGAGAGTGTACTCGCTAGTGATGAAACTAATGAACTCAGAGACGCATTCCTGAACGGTATCCTTGGCGTCCTTTGCAATCTTCCCATTGGCCGGCAACGCCTTCTTCATTATCCGACTAATGTTCGCGATGGGAAGATACCTGTCCTGCTCGCGAACATTGGAGCGGGGACTTTGATCGCCGCCGCTCTCGTGGCTCCCGCCGGCGGGACTCGCCGGAGCATCAGCCATTCCAGCTGGAAACCTAACTTCACACGGAAATGTTCACAAAACAAAAGAATCTCAGCTTTGGCCGCAAAACAAGCAAATTACCACAGAGAATCGCGCAACATTTAGAGAGAGAAAGCTGAAGAAGATGAGAAAATTAGAAGGTCACCTATGGAGAGAGAAAGTTGAAGAAGATGAATAACGGATTTGTATTTGGCGCGCTTGGGGAGATTTGATTGTTGTTTTTATGCAGAGAGAGAGAGAGAGAAAAAAGAGATCGGACGCTGGAGAAGAGATGAGAGGGAGGCGAGACCAGAGAGAAGAAGATTCTATCTAATCAGAAATTTGTGGGGATATTTTACTTTTTTTTATTTCATTTCTTTTTTTCTATTTTAATAGTATTAAACCTTTTTATTCTTTTAAAAAAAAACCCTTTTATTTATGCACGCTTCCACGATCGACACGTGCGAAGGGCATCTGGTGCTGGACTATAAAAAGATGCTTTCTTTATTTTCTTTTTCTCTTGCACAATATTCTTTCAAGATGTTTTTATTATTAAGCTTTAAGGAACAAAAAAGTACTTAAAATGCTCCATAACACTAATTTTTCTTTTTTATTGTATGAAATAGAATTTAAACATTTTAAACATGTCCAACATCAATAATCACCTTACTCTTATTAGAAAAAGAATTGTCGATAATATTAGAATAATAATTATACTGTCAGAGTAATAAATTTTTTTTTTTAAAAAAAATATAGCTAACAAGTGTAAGAGTATTACAAAACACATATTTGCTCTATCATCATAAATATTACTCTTTATCCATGTTTTTACAAATATTGTTGTATTTATTTTTATTATTTGGGACGAATTTTAAGATTTTTTTTGTAAGACCCCAACTTTTATAAATAAAGATGAATTTTTTATAAATATCATTTTTGAATATTATGGAGTTAATTTGATATAATGTTATAGTTGTGGGTAATATTTATAAATTTTGCAAAGTACGCAAGTTGTTATATAATATTCGATTGGTCGGGGAATATTCGTTTTTAATAGAGAATATTCGTACAACGGCACAATCATTGGTGGACTCCACAACGGAATTATTGTCGGATTGAGAAAACGACAAAATATTTTATTAAAAAATAATGACGGAAGTTTTACCATTGATATTGTTGAACTACTCGGTAGTAAAAGTACAATAATACGTATAGTTGCATAGTAGCACACGGTATTGATTATTAATGCTTATGTGAGAAGTCACTCAGTTTGATTCAATTATTGTCAGTTAAAAATATGAATTATTTAGCGATAATGAAGTTTTGTTTTATTCGTATTATTAACGTAATAAAACAGAAACATATTTTTATATAAAACAGAATATTTTATTAAAGTTATTCTATAAATATATATATTATATTTTATTTAAAAGATTTTTCTTTAAATATGGACCGTCAGATTAAAGTAATCAATCTGGACCGTTCATGGATTAGTTACTATGCATTCTATTTTTCTATAAATAGCAGCTCATTCCTTCATTATTTCTTACGAATTCACTAAACTCTAGAGAGAGAAACTATAGAGAGAAACTATAGAGAGAGAGAAGAAAAGTATTCTGCTACTTAACTACTTCCTTATTTCAGTTCTTCTTTAAAACGGTAAGGGGTGTTATTCTTTCTTATTCACGAAGAGAACTGTTGTTATTCCATTTCTTATTATTCTGTTGGAATAACCTGTATACGCGGTCTACCCTATACTTGGTGACATTCTTCTATTATTCTGTTGGAATATCTTGTCTGTGTGTTTTACACCGGACCTGGTTCCGTCTTTATTATTATTCTGTTGGAACATCCTGTCTGTGTGTTTTACACCGGACCTGGTTTCGCCTTTATTATTATTCTGTTGGAACATCCTGTCTGTGTGTTTTACACCAGACCTAGTTCCGTCTTTATTATTATTCTGTTGGAATATCCTGTATGTGCGTTTTACGCCGGACCTAGTTCTATTATTTATTATTCTGTTGGAATAACCTGTCTGTGCGGTCTATCGCATGCATGGTGATTTCTTTTGTTATTCCATTCTTTATTATACTCAGTTGGTTAAGTTTTAACTTCTATACTCCATGAAATTTGTGGAATATCCTTGATAATTGCGTTTCATCCAGTATCTTTTCATGAAAATATTCTTCTAAGCATTCTTGAAATTTACTCCACAAAGCAGTATCATGTTGACAATTTGGACGTTGTTAATTCTTGGATAAATTAATTCTTGAACTTGTTTTATTGAATTCTTATATCATTGTCATCATTCTCATGTTTATAAAATGTTGAAAGTCATCTGTGACCTGTAGTGCATAGATGGACTTGGTATGATTATGACCAGGGATTATTCGGTATAATCATGACCGTAATGTTACAAATGATGTGGTTAAAGTCCTTATTGGCCTGTAGTGCATTGATGGACAGTTGTTGGCATGATCATGACCATTAATGAATACACAAATATTCTTGGCCCGTAGTGAATAATTGTGGTCGTGATACTAAAGAATATCCTTGGCCGTAGTGTAGGGGGTGATTCGATGATATAGATTATTTTATTAAGCTGAGTTCCAGCGATAACAGTGTTAAAAAACCTTTTAAATCATAGAAGATAGTATATTTTATTTTCTACTTGACTCTTTTAATGGATTGCTTGTTCCGCTGCAGTTAAACTTGATGTTCGTTATATTTTATCAGTTTAACACTGTTGAAGGCTAATGATAATTTATTCTGCATTATCTTAGTCATAATATTTCTTACTAGGCTAGTTGAGCTCACCCTTTCTTTCACTGTTCTCTTCAGAAAATGAGAATATAGCTGGGACGAGTCGGGAAACGGAGTGATGGACCAGATGATAGTATTAGTAGTCCTCACTATTCTGTTAAATAGTGTGACAATAATTGTAATGAGAACTCCTTTTGAGTTTGTATAGTCTCTAGTAGACAATAATTATATTCAAACTCACATTTATGTTTTGTCGTATTTTACACGACAGTTGTATTAGTAAGTTGTATTTGTATTCTGTACCATGTATCTGACAACCCAAGATGGGTGATGTATACCTAATTTTGGGGGCGTCACATTTTTCGTTATCTTTTGAGGTATTTATAAATATAATATAAAAAAATAAAAGTATAAATATATATTTTTAGCATGATTCCCAAAAACTTAACAACTTGAAATTTTCTGCCTTGGGAATTTATTGATATTGCAATGCAATGAGAGATTACTCTAGTAAAGTAGTAGTAGTGAATTCTCTCCCTCATCATAGTGTGGTGATATGTAAAGGCATAGTCCAACAAGTACTGGATGTACTCTAGATATACCTGATCGAAATAAGGATGCTGAACTCCACTAAATTTTTATTGGTAATATTCAATTGAGATGAACTTTGATGATTAATTTGAGTGACAACCTTTAGTTTTATTAGCTTTAAATTAGTCTATTTGAAGATGTCCTTTCTGTCTCTGTGTGTACATTTTTAATCCCATGGGCCATCTATCTCTGTCTATAATCGTGCATGTTTGTAAGCTCACGGTCTATATATCTATATCTGTCTATATATGAGTGTGTATGTTAGTAATCCCATCCCCATGCATGCATGAGAGAAGTGTGCGTGTATGTTAGCATTTTACAATCTATAATTAAGAACTTGTCTCCTGTTGATGAAACTTAGGATGCCAACGACCTTTAGAAATAGATCCATATTCCTACATCATAGTGATTGGTACTCTTTAGAAAAAAATATTGGCTTTTCTCTAATATGTACTTTACATTATGCTGAAGCTGATATTAATTAGGGTGATTTCCGATGGTCCTCTAGAATTTGATTGATGATGAGAAATAGGAGTGATTAACGACAGAACTCAGTTTTTAGATGGATGCACTTTTTTAATGAATCTAGTGGCACTCCTTCCTAAAGTCCCCAATCCCACCCCATTCATGTATATATGAAGATAATTACAGTATATGTAAAATAGGATTATACTATTGTCAGGACATCTACTGTAACTGGTTAGTTTTGTATTATTGTCAATATTATTGATTATTGTGTTGTTGTTTTCTTGTGGTGCAGTATTCTGAAAGGGAAGAAATGCCTGGGGAAGTAACCAAAGATTGACAAGAGATGAAACCAAAGATAGAGACCATGACAAGAAGGCCATTGTAGCAGATATCTGATATCTACTACAAACCTTTGGACGGCAATAAGGCACCTCTGCATTCAGTAGAAGATCGACAACGCTTGCTGTTGAGCATGCTCCGGCTAGTGTGAGAATCGATATCACCTGCCATTTATAGATTTCGAATTTGTCGCATATATGTTAAGAGCTGTGTTGCACGGACTCTTCACTTTGCCGTAAAGTACCTGAGTCCGACATTCGACACTCGGACAAGAGTATGAATACTGAACACTTTATTTTAGTGTAAAAGTTGCCAAGATTAATTAATGAACGTACATTTAAAAGCTACAGTTGTTTTTCTTCCAATTATTAAAGCTTGTATGATAAACTACACCATACAACTCAATCTCATAATGATTATGATTAGAATCTATACTCCAACAATAAAGGGTAGATTTGTGTGTGGTGGTGGCTTTACCTTTATGTATGGCAACAATTTTTACTGCTCAAGGCAAGTACCATAAACTGGACACCAAATAAAGCAGAAAGAAGTAGAAAATCAATGTTTTAAAAACCATCGCTGTAAACTTGCCTTCTCTCCCAATCTTTATCAACTTCATATATGGTAGATGAAAATATATTTCAAAAAAAATGGTGATACATTGATTTTTAGTTATTATAATATCAACATAGAGTAATCTTAGTTGATGACGACACAGAAAGTTAACTTTTGTCAGGCTGCAAGTCATTTTATAACAACACTAAATAAACTTCCCATTATTCTAGACCCCAGTTAATAGTAAATACTAGTAGTGACCATATAGTAACCATTTCCACCATTGCTTATGCTTGTAAGAGGACGACAAGCTCATGATAAGAGCTTAACAATTAGGGAAGAGCAATTACATAAAAATAACCACTGAAATTCAGTGTAATAATATTATTGCTTTCGAAGTACCAAATACAAGAGAATCCAAACCTATAAGAAGTTTTCCTACATGGTATTCAATAAGTAAAAAGGTTGGTTTGGGAAAGGGAAAGGGAAGGAAAAAGGTAAAAAGCACAAGCTATGGAACTGAGAACTCCACTTAATCCAAGCATTTCTCCCCTTTCAGAACAGTTGCACCACAAGAAAACAATACATTAATCATTAATATTGACAATAATACAAACTAACCAGCTACAGTAGATGTCCTGACAATAGTATAATCCTATTTACATATACTGTAATTATCTTCATATATACATGAATGGGGTGGGATTGGGGCTTTAGGAAGGGGTGCCACTAGATTCATTAAAAAAGTACATCCATAGAGATAAAGGACATCTTCAAATAGACTAATTTAAAGCTAATAAAATTAAAGGTATGTGTGGTTTTTAAATCCCAACCGTTGATATTTGTTATGAAAGATAGACATACTATTTGTCCATTTTTGATCTATAGCAAGTATATATTAAAAAAGTACATCCATAGAGATAAAGGACATCTTCAAATAGACTAATTTAAAGCTAATAAAATTAAAGGTATGTGTGGTTTTTAAATCCCAACCGTTGATATTTGTTATGAAAGATAGACATACTATTTGTCCATTTTTGATCTATAGCAAGTATATATATATATATATATATATATATATATATATATATATATATATATATATATATATATATATATACACGGTCCGGATCTTAAACTCGCCCCTTATTCAACTCACCCGAGCTCATCCCCTTTTAGCGACCGTCCCGGCAACGGTTCGGTCATACAACCGTCGTCTACACTTTTAGCGACGCTATATGTTGTCTGTCGCTAAAAGTATAGACGGCAGTTGTATGACCGAACCGTCGCCGGGTCTGTCGCTAAAGAGAGGTGAGCTCGGGTGAATTAGATAAGGGGTGAGCTTAAGATCCGGACTATATATATATATATATATATATATATATATATATATATATATATAATTAATTTGAACACACATCATATCTTGACAAGACTCGAACTCGTTAATGAGTTAGGTAATATCCCTCGGGCCAAAAACCTTGGGTATTTCAATGAATATTTGTTTCCTTTAACACCAAGTAAATTGAATATAGAACATGTTACTTGCTGTTTTCTGGATTTTGATTGTTGTATAAGTTTCAGTAGGCCTCACTTTTAACGTTGTGTTTTGAATGTTCATGATTATAATAATCTTATTTTAGATAATAATACGTAGACACTTGCTATCAAATTTAACTCACAAAATTTGTTTTATAATTAACAAAAATGCTAATAAATTTTATGTGAAGTAGATCTTTCGCAATGTTAAGTAGATATTCGGCCAACAGGACAAGTCTTTGAGTACTTGTCCAATGTCCACTAGTCATATAAGCAATTAAGGAGGGCTCATCCACAATAGAGGCCCATTGACCTATTTGTTCAGCAAAACTTGGGGGTATTTGATAAAAACTGAATAAATCTGAATCTAAATTTGAATGAGCTGAATCTGAATGAAAAAAACTGTTTGATAATTGACATGTCTGAAACATCTGAATGACAAAAGTTTATTATTTTACCCCTCTGAAAAAATTCAAAATTGTTATAAATTTATTTAATATTACTTAAATTCAGCTCGTCTATCTTGCCGATTCTGCCATTCATACCAAAACAAATGCACTGACCGATTCAGCCATTCAGATTCAGCTCCATTCAACTCTAAACAAACACCCCCACTTACAAAAGTATAATATTGAGAACTAAAGTTATCTTTGTTTGCATGGATTATAATCTCAGAATTATAATCCATGGGATTATAATCCCAAGACTATTAATCTTAGGATTAAATAGTCATAGTCACATGTTTGTTTTTTATGGGATTATTCATGAGATAACTTAAAATAATCCTATGTTTGTTTTTCTAGGATTAATTAAAGGACTGGATAAAAAAAATATCATTTAGACTATTATACTCTTACCAATAATAATATATTTTAAACTATAATTTAAACATGTTTATACATAAAAAAATGATGAACAATTAATTAACATAAATTACTCCAATAAATTAGAAAAAAGATTGAGGTAAATTTTGTCTAAAAGTTTGAAAAATATTTTGATACTTCCTCTGTTTTACAAATAGTCTCATTTATAAAATGTGTTAAACACTATTTTTATTATTAAAAAAATTAAAATTATAAGTTAATAGTTTTATTAGTGGAGATATGATAATAAAATTTTAAAAAGTTATATTATTTTATATTATTATTAATAAAAAAGAACATTCTGTAGAATAAAAGATTTAATAAATAAAATTCTTTTTATAAAACAAAACAAGCATATAATTGATCACAGATAATGTAATCAATTTATTTGAATAAGCTTAACAAAATAATTATGGTCATTTTTAATTTAAGCTCAACAAAATTTTAGATTTCGTTTGTAAACTGTTAACGGTAATGAAGAGACGCAGAAGAGTGTTGCGAGATGAGTTGTGCTTGCTTGCTTTAAACTATTTTATACGTACAATTTGTTTAACTTTATAATTTATTCTCATTTCTAGACAATAATTAGACAAGTAGAAATGAGAAATGAGAATAAATTAGAAAAAGGTTGAGGATATTATGGTCATTTTAGAAAAAGGTTGATGTTAATTTTGTCTAGCAATTTTTAATCACAAACGGTTAAGATTATAATATCGGGTAGAACATGATATTAAATAATTCCACATTTTAAATTATTTTATAATCCCAGAACTAATAGTCCCAAGCTCAAATTTAAAAACAAACAGGACATTTAAGATTAATAGTCTTATTCCAAGTGTAATCATTGCAAACAAATATAGCCTAAAGGTCGACAATTAATCAAGCCCCTCATAGCTCAATGATAAAATAAATACTCATAGGATTTTGAGTGCATGAGATCTTGAGATCCATTATTAAATTTCAGCCGAATATAACCAAAAAAAAAAAAGGCAATTAGGAATATTACACATTGCAAAACTTTATGCACCAGAAAAGGAAGATAATTAATTAATCCTAAGTTGAGTTCAATAAAACGACGTACCATTTAATTAATTTAGTAAATCAAATTGGGTAAACCAAGTCTTTAATCTTGTTCGCTTTGTTGCTCATACCATAACACAATTGGTTCAAGTTCTGATTCATTATATTTTTAATGAGGACTAATATTTTTTTTCGTTGCTAAATTGGACTAATATTTGACAATAATATTTGTGACAAGCAATTATATTTGTGCTAGTTTTATTTTATTTTTATATATTTTATATTATTTTTTTAGCAAAAGGCAAAGATAATTTTATTTCTAAAATTAAATTTCAGAATCCAGAAGTTTTGGGATTTGGGTTATTATAAATATTAAAAATAAAGCCACATCCTCAGAATATCTTCTTGAATCAAATCTGAAACTATAAAGACAAAATCTTAATTTACCTTTCATAAATTTGCAATATAACACTGTAAAATGAGCAAACAGTTTCGATTCGTATTCGCTTAACTAAAAGTTCGATTCGAGCTCGACTCGAAATATAAATGATTCAAATATGAGCAAATTTTAAAATTCGATAAATTAAATTACTCGAACGTCTTCAAATTACAATTTTATATTGATGGTCGGATCATATTCGTTCGAAAAGTTTAAACTGTCCGGGCTTGATTCGAGATCGTGCTCGACTCAGTAGCTAAATGAGCCTCAATCAGACCTTATTTTATACTCGATAAATTTTGTGAACCAAATATAAGCAACTACGGTTCATTTACACCCTTAGCAATCACCTTGTTATTTTATCAAATTATAATTCAACAATCGTTAAACAACACAATAAATTATACTTCAACAATTTTACAAAATATATGTAGTTACCAAACCAAATTCTAGAAAATGTATGGAATCAGAGCCTTGACATCTTTAGGGAAATCTTCAAATTTGGAGAGGTACCATGTTTTGGTGGCATAACTCCTCCCCATCAAGAGCAAAGCTGTTCCCATAGTGAAGAGGAATGCATATACTGTTTGAGAAATGCAGGCAACTCCTATAAACCCTAGAATTTCAAAAAGATAGTGTGGACATACCACAAGATCAAACAGACCCCCTCGGGGAATTTTGTATTCTTTTTCGCCCTCTTTCCTTAACTTGGAGAGGAGGTAATGGTGGTAAAAATTACCACTAATTCCTACCAAGAACATTAAAACTCCGGCGTATTTTAGATCCATCGGCGGCTCGGGAAATGTTCCGCTTAGGTATTGAGCGTAGATCATGCTTACAGTGTAAAGGAAATAACTAAGGGAGATGACAATTGCAACATCAACGGGCATGCTGCTGCTATATTTGTGAATGAATATCACCTATATATAGAAAAATTCACAATTTAATTATTAATCTTCTAAACGTTTTAGAAAAAATGGCATTGTTCCGGAAGTAATCTTTTCCCTTTCCTTGGAATAAAGTTAAAATAAATTATTTTGGACAACACACAAAAAAAGAAAAATCAACTAAAAGAATATCAAAATCAACCAAATTAGCTTAAATTAGCTTTATATATATATATATATATATATATATATATATATATATATATATATATATGCTGATAACTTGGTTTACAACAACTATTTGGCATTTAATTTTGAAATTAATGAAAAATCAACTTAATTAATTAATGAAAACTTTATCATTATATGAATTTTATTAATGAAAATTTTAATTTGGCATATTTTTATTTTTCTATTTAGTCTTTCAAATTTTACAAATTTCATATTTTACTCCACATAATTTACATTGGCAATGTGCCACCGGGTGCTAATGCTATATAAATGCAACCAAATATCCATTAATTAATACTTTAACATATGCTTAAATTACAATTAAAAATGGAAAATGATATATCTTGTCATTTTATATATCGAGTTTTTTGTTGTCAGTTACGTAGATAACTGTTAGTAATAATGTTATATATATATATATATATATATATATATATATATATATATATATATATATATATTAAAAGTGGTAGACTAACCTTATAATATATTTAATATCATATATTGATGTACAATTATAAATTGACAAAAAACTTTTACCATAAATAACAAGACTCTTAAAAAAAATTGACTATCACTTTTGTTTGCGGAAAATGTGAGTGATTAGTATGAAGTTAATTTTGGTCAATTCATGACCAATATAGTGTCGACACACAAATTGAAATGCGATCTATTTCTCTACGTGTCAGCATTGTATTGGTCAATTGACCAATTTACTAATATAAAGTTGGTAACCGGATCCACTAAAAAAATGTGGATATACCAGTAATGAGAAGAGGTAGTACACAATAAGTAAAAAGAGATATTTTCAAGGTCATAAAAAATGTTAATAATAATAAAATTTGCAAACCACTTAATGAGATAGGTCACCTCAAAGAGCCTCTTGAAGAAATGGATGGCTAGAGCCGAAGAAACCAAAGTAAATCTGAGACCCTCGTCCGGAAAGAAGCCGAAAGAAGTAACTCCGGCGAGAAAAGCCGGCGTATAAACTAAAAGCATTCCAGTTCTACCAGAAAGTTTGATCTGAGAAGTTGCAACATTATTATTAAGGTTCCAAAATTTGGAATACGGAATGTTTTTCCCTTTTTTTTCATTGAAGCCGGAGTTGGCTAGGGATGCAACATTGATAACCGTCATGGCGGTTATGAACAAAGATGGCGGCGGCGGGTATATAAATCTCAGTAATATTGACAACACCATTTTCTTTTTAATTAATTTTGCGTGTTTGATTGTAGTATGTATGTACGTAGTAGGGAGATTGGAGAGTGAAGGAAATATGAAAAAGAGATAATAATATATATATCAATCACACGTTATGCTTATGGTCTAGAAAATTCCGTGTAGTTTTCATTAATTAATTTTGGCCTAGAAGATTGTGTGTTTGATTGTAGTATGTATGTAGTAGGAAGATTGAAGAGTGAAGAAATGAAAAAGAGTTATTACCAATCACATGTTATGTATATGGTCTAGAAAATGCCATGTATTTTTTTTAATTAATGAATGGGTTTCCTTTTTCTTTCTTTATTTTCCTTGAAAATAAAAATAGAATTCTCTCTTTATGGACAATGGAAGGAAAATTTTATGAAACTGATATTTTCACATATATTTTTGATATTTTCATATCATTCTCTCTCACATTAGTATATAGTAAGTTTTATTTTTATGTGAGAAGGAATCATTTAAAATTTTTAAAAATACATGTGAAAATAGTGATACCCAAACTTTATTAACATAATTTCTTCAGTATATTGCAAGGTTTTTGCAATATTGGTGTACTATATATACACCAAATTAAAATTAAGTAGTTGAGAATGAACCACGTAAATAATAATAATAATAAAATAAAATAAATTAAATGGTTTTGGGCGTCTCTAAAGAAAGGCTGAATGACATTTCTATCTTTTAAAGTTTTCACTGACTTTCAAAGTCGTTCCAAAATTTTATTTTTCGTCAATTAGGTCTTTAAAGCGGTATTTTTTGGGCGTTTCCGTTCCTCCCACTCGATTTGACCTAACCCGACCCATTTTGACCAAATTTTGACCTAACATGACCTATTTTGACCCAACACCAAATTTTAGTACTTTAAAATAAAATAAAATATATTTTTTAAAAATAAAATATTATTTTTAAAATAATTTTAAAAGAAACTATTATTTTTAAAATATTATTTATATTTAATATTTTAAAATAAAATATTTTTTAAAATAATTATTATTTTTAATATTTTAAAATAAATATTATTTAAAAAATAATAATAACTTAATTTAATATTTTAAAATAAAATATTTTCTTAAAATAATTTGAAAATAATAATTATTTTTAATATTTTAAAACAAAATATTATTTTTAAAATAATAAAAAAAATTATATTTAAAATAAAATATTATTTTTAAAAATAATTATTATTTTAAGAAAAAAATATTAGAAACTTTTATTTTTTCAAAAATGAGTAAAGTTTCATAAAATATAGATTCAAAAAAAGTAAAGTTAAAATTTTTTAAATCTTAATTATTTTTGTAAAAATTTACAAATCTTTAAAAAAATTTATTTTGGTTTTATGAAAATAAATTTTTATTTTTTTGAATATATATTTTATAAAACTTTACTTATTTTTGTAAAAAATGAAAAATTTTCCAATTTTTTTTATAAAAATAATAATAATTTTTAAAACCTTTTAATTTATTTTTTTTAAAAAAATTTGAATCAATTTTTTTTATTTATCTTTTACTGTTTTTGTTTTTTGTATTTTAATTTCTATTTTGGGTTTTTGTTTTTAAAAATTCTAATATGAAGAATACATATAATAATGGTAAATATATTAACTTTTATTTTTTCTGAAAATAAAATTTTACATAAAAAATGAAAAAAAAATCTACTTTTTTTTTTAAAATAATGGTTTATTTTTTTATTTAATTTTTTTGAATCTATATTTTACGAAACTTTACTCATTTTTGAAAAAAATTAAAATTTCTAATATTTTTTTCTTAAAATAATAATTATTTTATAATTTTTAAAAAATAATATTTTATTTTAAATATAACAAATAATTATCATTTTTAAAAAATGTTTTATTTTAAAATATTAAAAATTGGGGATGGGTGAAACTTGTCGGGTTGGAGTCAAATCTGGTAGGAGGAACGGAAACGCCCAAATATGCCACTTTAAGGTCTTAACTAACGAAAAATAAATTTTAGGAATAATTTTAAAAGTTAGTGTCAACTTGAAAGAACAGAAATGTCATTCACCCTTTAGAGGAAAAGTAAAATGGTTTTGAACAATGTTTTTAAACTTTGGATTCAACGTTCTTTTAAAATAAAAAAACTGATATTTTTATAAATAAAAATGATAACTTCTTTCTCACATGAACATAATATGAAAAAAAGTCGCACACACTCGTATAAGAGAAATTTTATGAAAATATCAAATTTTATTTATAAATTTATCAAATCGATCGTACGATTGGGTACCAGTTTTGTGGGGACTCGTCAAAGCTTAATAATCCCGAACAAAAAAACAAAATAAAATTGTCAACAATCCTGTTTTGCAATTCGCATGTATCTCATACATTAGCACTCTTGTTCCGAGTGGGAATATAAATTATTTATGCATATATTTATATTATTGCGTTTACTCATGATAGAAATCAAATATGTTTTTATGGTAATATATAAAAATTGGGGGGGTGGGGGGCGTCCGGTGCACCTTTTTTTTTTTTTTTTTCCCACAATTATGAGAATAATAAATAAAAAATATTAAAATAAGTTTGAACAAAAAACTGTAAAAAAAAGTATATTTTTTATTAAAAAAATACTGTAAACTGGATGGTAATCGGCGGCGTTTTTTGTTCAAACTTGCTTTATTATTTTTTATTTATTATTCTTATAATTGTGGTAAAAAAATAAAATAAAGGTGCACCGGACGGTACCGGTATAAAGGTGCTCTACTTCCATTATTCATGCCTTCATGGAAGACAAAGTTGGATTGGGCCAATTCGGCAAACAAAACCAACTTCAATATAGACCGGGTCACATCAGCCCAATTTCTCACACTTAAACCTACTAAAAACGCCGCCGATTCACTGAAGTTTCGAACAATCATGATTAATGGTGTAAATGAATCGAGTAGAGCTGAGTATTGAGTTGCTCAAATTTGGTTCACAAAATTTATCGAGTATAAAATAAGGTTTGATTGAAACTCATTTAGCTACCGAGTCGAGCACGATTTCGAACCGAGCCCGAGCAATTTGAACTTTTTGAACGAATATGATCCGATCAGTATCAATAGAAAATTGCAATTTGAAGAGGTTCAAGTAATTTATCGAACTTTAAAATTTGCTCATATTTGACTCATTTGTATTTCGAGTCGAGCGAGAACGAATTGAGCCCGAACTGTTTGCTTATTTTACAGTCTTAATGATGATGGAGGTAATCTGCCCCATCAAGGTTCAAATGAATCGTTGCCTTTGAATATGAAAAACCCTAATACACAAAAACCCTCCACCCATGACGCCTTTTCTAAAAGATGCATCTTCCCGCTCAAATCTCCATTCATTTCTATATAAATCCTCCCCGTATCCCCACCACTCTTGGAGTGTAATTTGATGGGTCCGAAAGATTTAGAGAACCCATATTACGTGGTTGGATATTACATTGACAATAAGGATCTATTTGACGTTGTGAAAGGGTTATAGTCCAAGTTGACTTATAATTTCCTTCTTCAAATTGGCTTCTTGTTTCTGAGGAAGTTAAATCTTATTTAATTATGGGACTTACAATTATAAGAAACTTCTATATATGACTCCTATTTCAATTTGGGGACAGACGTGGTAAATTGAGGTGGTGTGATCAAGTTATAAATACGACCATGATTCAAGTTCAAGGTACACGCACTTTGTTACTCTTTTTCACTAAAGCAATTACATATCTCCATAGTTGAAATTTTTGACAAGTACTAAACCGGAGCTATCCCTTGACGGCCCACACTTGTCTCTTGCTCGTCCTCGGGCAAAACAAAAATAAATTATAGCACAAAAATTCAACTAACCTGACCAACTTAAAAAATTTGAGCTATAAATTAATATGCACTTCAACATTAACCTCAAAGATTTTAAACAATAACTCTCGAAAAACTTCAAAAACAATACATCACTAAAATTTCAACTTATTTGTCAATCTTACTTTACTCTTAACCCTTTGTGTGTGTGAATCCAAATGTATCAAACTAATCAAAACTCAGATAAACTTATGTAATCAATGCTTCCTAGGAGATAAAAATAAAGAGAAACTCTATACACTTATTTTTCACATCACTCTCAACTAATACAAGCAAACATAACCATATATCAAAAGTTTTTTTTTTCACTTAGGTCAGTGCATTTTATACTCCATCTCACCAGCGAGTGCGTTTTACGCTCCCTCTCGCTTATCATGTGTTTATGAGTGAGTGTGTTTTATGTTCCATCTCAACCCACCATATGAATCTTAATTATTTTTTCTTTTTCTCTCTTTTTTTATTTATATTATACCTCATATTCACTTCAAGGTATGATCAAATAAATTATAAAGTTCAAAAATATTCTCCATAAGCACTTAATCAAATAAATTCCCTCTAAGTTCAAACTAGTTTAAACAAATGGATACGTGCTCAATAATAAAGAGTCTCAAATAAAGTAATAACCTACAAAGAAACTAAATTCAGAAAACACAATGTCTATAAATCTTCCAAGGTGTTATTATATAAAAATCAAAATTTTATCATTGGCCAAAAATTAAAATCCAAATTAACCTATTGCTCAAGTGACTCATCCTCAAAACTACCCTATTTTCATAGGAACACACGATTGCACTTAGCATGTGCAACAAGCCTTTAAACTCCAAGGTTATCCCAAGTGGATGAATTTTGTCTCGTGAGGGTTTGTAATGAATGTACCCACAAAATCTAAAATAAAAATAAAAATAAAAAAACATCAAAACAAAACATAATAAAAATTAGACGTAAATAAAATAAAAAATAATCGTCCTCTCCCCCACACTTAAAACTTATATTGTCCCCAATATAAAGCAAAAATGCAAAGAAGATTAAACAAAATAAATGCAACTAAAAAGAAGAAAAGGGAAAGAAAATCAAATCTGATTCTTGGGTTTCCTTCCAAGCAGCGCATTTGTTTCATGTAATTTACCCGACAACATTTCTCTCAACCTACGTAATTGGATACGCATACCTCAAATGGGTTGGCAGTGGTTCCAATTCTAAAATAGGAGTATGCACAACATAAGGTAAAGACATTTTATTAGAAACTGACAATTCAACATAAAAGATATTACATGACTTCGGAGCATCGTTCAAATATGCAAAAGTTTCTTGCAATTCGGTACTCAAGGTTAACTTTGCACTTTCTTCCTCAATATTCTTACCAAGTGCAATTTCCAAGTCATATTTTCTATCAAGTTCAAGGGCTTCTTGTGTTAAAGAGTCAATCACATCAATAGAATAAATTGGATTATCATCACTAGGATATTGCATGGTATCATAAATATTAAACTTCACAATTTTGCCATCAATTACATTGAAAGTGTACCACTATGAACATCTATCTTAGTTTTGGACGTCTTTAAAAATGGTCTTCCTAACAAAATAGGTGCATTTTGGTCACCATTCTCCATATCAAGCACATAAAAATCAGTAGGAAAAATCAAATCATTGACTTGCACAAGAACATCATCCATTACACCTTTAGGATAAGCATTAGATTTATCAGCCAAATGAATTATAGTTATAGTTTTATTCAAAGTTTCAAGTTTCAAAGAAACATATATATAGAATATGACATGATATTGATAAAAGCTCCTAAATCTAATGTGGCTTTTTCAAATTTAAGTGTCACCTACCTTGCAAGGGATATTGAACATACCTGGATCTTGGCACTTAGTAGGGAGTTTTCTTTGAATAATTGTTGAGACATTCTCCCATACCTTTACCTTTCCATATCTTTTAAGTTCATGTTTCCTCTTGGGTGTACACAATTCTTTCAAAAATTCAGCATATCGATGTACTTGTTTAATAGCATCTAGTAATAGAATGTTTACGCATTTACAGAAAGTCTCACATAAATTTGAATTTTTCTCATATGTTCTATTTTCTGTTAAAGCATGAGGAAAAAGAGGTACCAGTTTATACTCAGAGAGAGGTGAAGATTTATGCTTAAATACATCATTGTCACACATAACACCACTATTTGTATTACCGTTGTGACATCCCGAAAATTTATAAAGACTTATAAGATCTGGAATGATTAAATCAAAGGTTAAAATTTAAAACCTAGATTTAAAATAGAGGAATGATTAAAAAATTTTAAAAACCTATACGGTTTGATATTTAAAAGAATATGGAGATAATTAAATTAGGAAGAGATAAGCTAGGTATTATGGTGGTAATTAGATTAAACCTAACCTAGTAGTCAAGTGTTAGAAATTTGATAAAAGTCCAAAAAAGGATTAAGAATATGGCAAACCATATAAAAAAAAGGCTTATTGAATGTAGTAAACCAAATTAGGAGGTTTTAATAAGACATTGAATTAAATGTCTAGCCTGATAAATGAATTTAATAATTATTTATCAATGATGATAAATGCATTATGGCTTATATGGGGCATGTATGAGATTAAATAAATAAATATATTTATTTATTATATAAAGGGAATTAAAAAGAAAGCATAAACCTAATATTATATATTAGGAATGCGAATTAAATAACCTAAGGGTTATAGTAATTGAAGAATACTAGTATTTAAATTACATACTAGTAAATTAACCTAAGAGATTTATTTTATATATCTCAACTAATTAATTATTTTAACCTACTTAAAAAAAGTCTAATTGGTTAAGATAAAATTAAGGCATTTGACCATGCTATTTTACATGGCCCAAACAAATTAATTAGAAACCCCAAATGAATATATGGAACACTACAAGAAAATGGCTTATTTTCGTTGGAATATTCCGTCGAGGTTAATGATATTCCGTCGAGGATACCTTAAGCCCGACAGAATATTCGGTCGGGGATTCGGTCGGGTTTAAGCATGTCAAAATTAAGTCCGTCGAGCTTTCAGCCGGGAATAAGTTACTCCGACGATTATATGGTCGACCGAATATTCCGTCGATGTTAGTATATCCTCGACCGAATAACATCTGTCGAGAGTATTCGGTCGGTATTTAGGCCACCACGTGTCAACATACTGCTGGCTGAAAATTACGTCGAGTTTAGTCTATCCTCGACCGAATATGTTTCGTCGAGCTTATTCGGTCAGTATTAAGCTGCCGCATGGCACATCCCGAAAAAATAGAAAAGGGATTATTCCTGACGGAATCTCATCGAGTTTACCTTATTCCGTCGAGGATAAGACTTTTTTTAAAAAATATCTGCTCTGTTTTGGCAACATCCAAGGTTTTAACCCACATTTTTATACCTATAAACCTGTTTATATTTCTAATAGTACCGTCAACATAATAATAACCTTCCAATCACATGCATATAAGTCCAACATATATAACTTTTGTTCACATGCATACAAGTCCAACAAAAATATTTTCACACTCTATATTAACTACAATATGTCCTATTCTCCATAAGATATACAAAATACTCTTGAGCAACGTACAATACTCCATAATATATATAAAAATGAATTATATGTGATGCCCCCAAAATTAGGTATACATCACCCATCTTGGGTCGTCAGATACATAGTACAAAATACAAATACAACTTACTAATACAACTGTCGTGTACAATACGACAAAACATAAACTGTGAGTTTGAATACAAATATTATCTTCTAGAGAGTATTCATACTCAAAAGGAGTCCTCATTACATTTATTAACACACCATTACATAGAATAGTGAGGACTACTAACTAATACTATCATTCGGACCATCACTCCGTTCCCCGACTTGCCCCAGTTACGTTCTCATTTCCTGAAGAGAACAGTGAAAGAAAGGGTGAGCTCAACTAGCCTAGTAAGAAATATCATGACTAAGATAATGCAGAATAAATTATCATTAGCCTTCAACAATGTTAAACTGATAAAATATAATAGACATCAAGTTTAACTGCAGCGGAACAAGCAATCCATTAAAAGAGTCAAGTAGAAAATAAACTCTACTATCTTTTATGATTTAAAAGATTTTCCAACACTGTGATCGCTGAGACTCAGCTTAATAAAATAATTCACATCATCGAATCACCCCTGCACTACGGCCAAGGATATTCGTATATTCATTAATGGTCATGATCATGCCAACAACTGTCCATCAATGCACTACGGGTCAATGAGGACTTTTACCACATCATTTATAACATTACGGTCATGATTACACCGAATAATCCCTGGTCATAATCATACCAAGTCCATCTATGCACTACAGGCCACAGATGACTTTCAACATTTTATAAACATGAGGATGATGACAATGATATAAGAATTCAATAAAACAAGTTCAAGAATTAATTTATCCAGGAATTAACAACGTCCAAATTGTCAACATGATACTGCATTGTGGAGAATTCAAGAATGCTTAGAAGAATATTTTCTTGAAAAGATACTGGATGAAACGCAACTATCAAGGATATTCCACAAATTTCATGGAGTATAGAAGTAAAAACTTAACCAACTGAGTATAATAAAGAATGGAATAACAAAAGAAATCACCATGCATGCGATAGACCGCACAGACAGGTTATTCCAACATAATAATAAATAATGGAACCAGGTCCGGCGTAACCGCACAGACAGGATATTCCGACAGAATAATAAATAATGGAACCAGGTCCGGCGTAAAAGCACAGACATGATATTCCGACAGAATAATAAATAATGGAACCAGGTCCGGCGTAAAAGCACAGACAGGATATTCCGACAGAATAATAAATAATGGAACCAGGTCCGGCGTAAACGCACAGACAGGATGTTCCGACAGAATAATAACAAGACGGAACCAGGTCCGGTGTAAAACACACAGACAAGATGTTCCAACAGAATAATAATAAAAACGGAACCAGGTCCGGTGTAAAACACACAGACAGGATGTTCCAACAGAATAATAATAAAAATGGAACCAGGTCCGGTGTAAAACACACAGACAGGATGTTCCAACAGAATAATAGAAGAATGTCACCAAGTATAGGGTAGATCCGCGTATACAGGTTATTCCAACAGAATAATAAGAAATGGAATAACAACAGTTCTCTTCATGAATAAGAAAGAATAAGAAATAATGGAACCAGGTCCGGCGTAAACGCACAGACAGGATGTTCCGACAGAATAATAACAAGACGGAACCAGGTCCGGTGTAAAACACACAGACAAGATGTTCCAACAGAATAATAATAAAAACGGAACCAGGTCCGGTGTAAAACACACAGACAGGATGTTCCAACAGAATAATAATAAAAATGGAACCAGGTCCGGTGTAAAACACACAGACAGGATGTTCCAACAGAATAATAGAAGAATGTCACCAAGTATAGGGTAGATCCGCGTATACAGGTTATTCCAACAGAATAATAAGAAATGGAATAACAACAGTTCTCTTCATGAATAAGAAAGAATAACACCCCTTACCGTTTTAAAGAAGAGCTGAAGTAATGAAGTAGTTAAGTAGCAGAATACTCTTCTTCTCTCTCTCTATAGTTTCTCTCTATAGTTTCTCTCTCTAGAGTTCAGTGAATTCGTAAGAAATAATGAAGGAATGAGCTGCTATTTATAGAAAAATAGAATACATAGTAACTAATCCATGAACGGTCCAGATTGATTACTTTAATCTGACGGTCCATATTTAAAGAAAAATCTTTTAAATAAAATATAATATATTCTATTTATAGAATAACTTTAATAAAGTATTTTGTTTTATATAAAAAGATGTTTCTGTTTTATTACGTTAATAATACGAATAAAACAAAACGTCATTATCGCTAAATAATTCATATTATTAACTGACAATAATAGAATCAAACTGAGTGACTTCTCACATAAGCATTAATAATCAATACCGTGTGCTACTATGCAACCACACGTATTACTGTACTTTTACTACTGAGTAGTTCAACAGTAACAATGGTAAAACTTCCGCCGTTATTTTTAATAAAATATTTTTGTCGTTTTCTCAATCCGACAATAATTCCATTGTGGGGTCCACCAATGATTGTGTCGTTGTACGAATATTCCCTGTTAAAACGAATATTCCCCGACCAATCGAATATTATATAACAACTTGCGTACTTTACAAAATTTATAAATATTACCCACAACTATAACATTATATCAAATTAACTCCACAATATTCAAAAATAATATTTATAAAAAATTCATCTTTATTTATAAAAGTTGGGGTCTTACATTATATACAAGGTTTAAACTAAAAAAATTTTCAAAAATCAACTAAACTAATTCAAGCCAGTAGTACTACCGCTGGTGTGAGGAGGATCATCGGGAGGGCAGACGTCGATGCTGCTGCTCTGGCGTATAGAAATCGTCATCGATGTCGTCCCTCCGCTCGTGATCAGAATGAGCATCCTGTTGATACAATTAAAAATATAATTCATTAGTCCATATATATAATACAATTAAAGATGCAAATAAATGAAAGTTAAATAACATGAAGAATACAGAAATTTAAAATGAATAGTATACCTGAGTAGTCGAGGACTGACTCAACAGCGGCCCAAAAGCGTCCAAAAGTAAGGTAACCACCATCCCGACCACCTCGTCACGTATTGCAGTGAACTTTTCTGGAGGGATACCCGTACTCTCTGCGGTGGCACTAGCTATGATGTCCTGAGCAAGCTGGTGGAGGCGAGCACGGCTGGGCAAGTCCTGATGACGGAATAAAGGATCCATACGTTACCGCTCCGACACCGCCGCTATAACCCTCTGGAACAGAGCGTCGTCTAAGCTAGCGCCTGTATGTGATGGTCCCATAGGGGCTCTCAGACGTAGACGTTGGCTAGTGCCTGTAAAAATAAATATAATATCAATAATAATCAAAATTCGTCAAAATTCATGAACGAGAAATCTTAACTAAAATATTATACCTCCAGGTAGTGTATAGGCTGGTATCCTCGGCAACCCTAACACTCGATACCAACCGGTAGTGCTACTAAGAGGATCCTGAGACGCGACCCAAAGAGCTATCTCCTCATCCTGAGATAAACTAATCTCTGGCGGAGGGATAGTAGAATTTAACGTCTCGGGATCGTCCCTAGCAGCCTGCAACTCAGCTACATGCGTGACCCGGAGCTTCTCAAACCGGTCCTGTAATTTAATATATGTACATGTGAGTTAACTCGGTATCATCATATTAATTACGTAATATGATCCTAAATTATAATCATTGTAGTAAATGTAGTACCTGTATAGCTAATTCTACGGGAGACATCGTCGACCCCGAAGTCGAATCCTTTGGCGTATGGACTCTATCCCAAAACTCCATCATAGTAGGAGGTCGGCCAAAGCTGCTCCGCATGGCCTAAATCATACATTAATTAATATCACATTACTTTACTATAGATGTAGTTTAATATTAAACTAAACTAAATATAAATACATACCGACTTAACCTCCTGAAACGACTGCGAGCCAGAAGTATGTACAATCCGTAGTTGGCCTCGATTTTTCTTCATCTTCTCTGACTTGGTCTTGAAAGCAACATCATCCCAGTACGAACACATGGCAGCCTATGCTGCATCTGATACTGCCCGTGGCTGATGATCCCGTATAGTAGTCCCGAGCGATTCTTCAACTGCCCAGGCTGCCTTCTGTCGTATCTCGTACATCAAGCCGACATAGTTCTTCAAAATGTGTGTGATAATAATAGCGTCGCCATTCGCGTCAGTGATACCGGCCTCATATCTATAATACCTCTATTACAAGGACATAACGTACGTATAAATAATTATTTGAACAATATGTAAATTACTATGACCAAATTTTTGATTTAATATATGTAATTCAATTACTTACATGAAACTCGCGCAACACTGTCACCATAAAGTCGGTATCGTACCACGCGCAGTGGCTAAATCGCATACAGCCAGTCGAAACATGCTGTGACGCCCCCAAATCCGGGTTACCTAACCCCCGGGTTCGGTGCTCATGATCCATCATATAAATAACATCTAACTACCTATTCATTTATGAATATTATCATACATACCATTTAAGTAATATCATTAATACAATATCTCAGGTTTTCTAACCTTGACATAACAAACATACCCTCAGATATACAAAAAGGGTTACACATAGCAACACAATAAGTAAAGTTTATATTAATTACTCCTGCACTTTTCCTTTGCCATTGTCCTTCTTCGACCCTCCTGCTACTTCGTTCTTAGCTGAAATGTTATATTTAAGCAAGGATGAGCAACGAGTTTGCTCCGCAAGTAAAAACATACAATAAAAGCTGTGAATCAAGAATATTAGAGTCTAGTTTTGACAGGACTTCAACAATGTTCAAAGAACTTTGAAGTAGCTGAATAAATCATTAATCGATAACAAGAAATTATCGATTTACAGGCTAAACAACAATTCAATAAAGAAAGAGTAAAACTTCTTCGAAATTTTAATAATGTTCAATCGATTATCAAGAGATAATACTACGCAATAACAAAGTGGAATACTTTCAGATTTTATGCTGAGTGATCACAATGGTCTTGAACAAATCGAGTAATTATCAGAGATTCAACGCTGAATTACCCTAGGAGTATCAGATAATCATAAAGATTAAATTATACACCTCTGCAAGTACATAAAGTGATCAGCTTCATTGTACCTAATATTATGCATACTACTCAAAATCACGCAACGATCGGATATTCGACCACTAAGTCCCCTTTTTATAAGGGTTGTTCATCTCAGTCTTACATCAAGAGTTCGTATCGCAACAATACAGTTTGGATTTAAAGAAATACTATGATTTTAACATATAATATCTATCTCGATCTAGCCAAAATATTTGGCATTGATCTTTCAATAACAATTGAGTTCAAATACTAGAACGTATCAAGTTTCAACAATTATTTATCTCGCCAAAATAAGTAGCTGAGACATAGTTAATAAACTGTTCAATAATAGACAGGAATCAATTGCACTATTTGCAATCAACTATAATATTGTGAATAACCAATAATAGTTATTCCCCAGTCATACTTTCAAAATTTAAAATTCAATTTGAGTTAATGAACTTGCACTAACTGTGAATAATCAATAATAAATCTCATATGTGGAATAATCAGTAATAATTACCCACTACTATGTTTGAAAAGTAATAACTCGAGATTGAGTTAAAGAAACTCGCCTTTGTTGTTTACTACTGCTACACAATATAATTTAGCTGCGTTGAAAGACCTATCATCAATAATATTGGTCTCGCAATTAGCGTAACACATCACAACACATAATACTATCATTTAAAGTCACTATATCACTTAGACACGTAATCATATAGTCACAAACGTATTTATAACCTATACAAACACTTATCAGGTCAAACTATGTCAGTCTGGTTGGACTTCGGTATCAATATAGTGTCCCGATTACCCTATCAGATAATTAATAAACGAGTTTATTTTCAATAAAACTCTATTCTAAAGCTTCAATATTACTTTATATAATTAAAATATCCTTTATAATATTTTTCGGAAGCTTATAATATTTTTCAAATAATTATTATCTTTTATAATAATTTTTCAAACACTGATATCATTGTTAAATGATTTAAATACTAAATAATATCATTATCATTAATATTTAAGTATTATTAAAATATTAATGAAATCCTTGTCAAAATATTAAAGTTATTTATAATAACTCAAAATATTTTTAAAATATTAATATTACCCTTAAATAATTTTTAAAATATTTAAAATTATTTTTAAATAATTACTATTACTATTCAAATATTAATGTATTTCTCATTAAAATATTAAAAGTCATTTATTATAACTTAAAATACTTTTAAATCTTTTATATCATTTTTAAATCTTAAAAATTATTTTTAAACCATTTATTTAATATAATAATTAAATAAATTTATTATCATTAATATTAAATTATTAATAAAATTTATCTTAAAATATTAAAAGCCATTTTTTATAACTTAAAATATTTTTAAACACTTTATTATCATTTAAAATGATTTTTGAAATATTAAAATCATTTTTAGCTAAATTTAATAAATTTATTTAACTTAATGAAAATTATGTCAAATTATCAAAAGTTAATTTTTATAACTTAAAATAATTTTTAAAACTCATTTTTGAATTTTAGGAATTATTTTCTCTTTTTATTAATTTATTAGAAACTAATATAATTAATTTTAATAAAATCGTCGCTATAGGCTTTAGCGACACAAACTGTCACTGTTGGTATTCTTGAGCATTCAAGAACATTCAAAGTCAGTTCTTGGGTTCCTAGTTTGACCAACTTTAATTCTTTGTTCAAGAGGTTTCTGGGCATGTATATGTACTGGTTATGTAGGATTGATATAATACTACATGTACCAACAATATTCAATGTCAAACTACATCACATATGCAAGATCTAAGCCTTCAAAATAGTTGTCAGGTCTGTTCTTGGTTTTTTGGGTTACCCAGAAACCCAGTCATTGTATGATAGCTACTTTGTGGCTTCAATAACTTGGTCTCTGTGAAATGTTTGGGTGTTTGAATGTTACAATCTTGTAGATCTCATGTCAAAGAACAAAAATACTACACTTAGGTAGCTTAAATACATCACAATCTCAAGATCTGGCTTGGTCAAACCTTATCAGAAAACCTGTTCATATGTTTTCTGGAATATCCAGAAAACCAACTTTGTGCTCGGTCAACCTAGTTTAACTGTAAGACCCCAACTTTCATAAATAAAGATTAATTTTTCTCGAAATATATTTTTGAATATTATGGTGTGGATTTGATATAATGTTATAGTTGTGGGTAGTATTTATAAATTTTGCAAAGTATGCAAATTGTTATAAAATATTCGATTGGTCGGAAAATATTCGTTTTAATAAGAAATATTCGTACGACGACACAATCATTGGTGGACCCCACAACGAAATTATTATCGGAGTTAGAAAACGATAGAAATATCTTTTTATAAAAATAACGGCGAAAATTTTACCGTTAACTGTTGAAATACCTGGTGATGAAAAGTACAATAATATGCGTGGTTGCATAGTAGTATACGGTATTGATTATTGATGCTTACGTGAGAAGTCACTCAGTTATACTCAATTATTGCTACAGTAATGGCTGCATAGTATCTCACGTTATTTGATTTAATTATTGTCAATATTTTATATTATTAAATCAATAATTGAGATGACAAGTTATTCATATTATTATTTACATAATTAACAATGTCTAGAAAGCTCTGTCGAGGAAAGGGGTTTGGTCACCTAATTGCGCGCCAATAGGGAGAAAATCCTTATCGGAAAGCTTCCTTTTTCCTAAGAACGATCTGGTTGTTAATATTGCGAGTTATAATAATGATGAAGAAATGTTGTTAAAAATATTGAGGGGATTTTTATGAAGTATTTTGTTGTAAATTTTGCTTATTATTTGGACCCTCATTTACCCATTTTTCAAAATAATCGGTATAAAATTATTCAGTATATATATATATATATATATATATATATGTGTGTGTGTGTGTGTGTGTGTGTGTGTGTGTGTGTGTGTGTGTGTGTGTGTGTGTGTAAAAGTGACACGTGGGGTGGGGCCCACATGTGACAAATGAGATTTTATAATTTAATTTTAATATTTATTGAATTAAATAAATATTTTTGATGATTTAATTATTAGATTAAATAATTAATTGATGCAATTGTAATAGATTAATTTAATTATATGTGTTATATTTATTAAATTAATGTGGAGAATTTTTATTATTCAAAGTATGTAATTATGTCAGTTTATTGAATTAAAAGAAATATTTAATAAGCCTAATATTATTTTATAATTAATGAGAAAATTAATTGTATGACTATGTGAATTAATGAGAAATTATTATATTTTATTCAAATTAAATTAAATAATATATTTGAGTTATTGTATAAATGGGTGTGACATTATTAAACAATGGTATAAAGGATTTATTAAATTAAATGGTTTTGAGCCATTTAAGGCTTGTCAAACGAGGCCTTAGTGGAGGTTGAGAGCAATTAACCATTACTGGGTAACTGAACACCACTCTGCGCTTAGTTTCTTTTATAAAATTAATACGTCTTCTTTATTTTCATTCTTTGCTAAGTCTAGAAAAACAATCAGAGAGAGATTGAGAATTATCAGAGAGAAACTTGAGAGTTGTTTGATTTAAGAAGTGTCTGAGAAAGGAGAAAGAATCGTTCCTACTAATCTACACTGTACGCTTTGGGTAATTTCTCCAACCCAATTTTTATTTACGTTGTTTAAGTTTTTCATGAAAATAGCTTAAAGTTTTGTTAAAACTTCTGTAATTGAAAAGGGTAGGGATTATGGGTTTATGTATGTGTTAAGATGTCATCATATCGTGTTTTATTATATATATTGTATAAACCATATCATCAGTTTCATGAAAATACGTCGTATATTGTTGCTACAAAATTTCAGAGTATAAAATATGGCCATATGGCCTTACGTACCAAATTTGATACGTCTATCATAGGGTATATCATAAATTTATGCTTGTAAAGGATTATGTATATTAAAACGAAGAGACCAAACTTTAAATGAAAGGATTCAGTGTTATAACGAACCCGTAGTGTTGATTTTCATGTTTTGTATTCAAAACTTTCAAAAACACCAAGAACAGTAAAATTTCATGTGTCGATTTTTATGATTATGTGTTTTAACTTGTTAAAAACATACTATAAGGGTTGAGAAGTTGTTATATGTATATTACAGTGTTTGGGTATGTCTAAATTGGTGTAAGAAAAAGTTAATTGGAGGTTTTGGCCATGTTATGTAATTTTTCGCAAATTGCAGAACTGGAACTGGCTCGCTGTGCCGCAGTGCCAGATCCACGCCTTAAGGCCCGCGCCACAGCACCAAGAGTCAGGCCGCAGCACCGCCGCGTCGAGAATAAGCACGATAGTGGCGCCGCAGCGCCACTCTCCAGAATGTTCAGAATTTTTTTTTTAAAGTGTTCAAGTCCATGAATGAGATATTAACCTAAATTAATGAACATAAAAATATGTTAGAAGTATAATGAGATGTTAAAATAGATTCTTAACATATCAATAATGCATTTAAGTGTGAATTGATTTATTAAACGCATTGTTAGCTTATTGTTTGTGTAGGGTAATTTTATGTGACAATAAGTGTGATAATTTGACTAAGTATAGTCATAACCAAAGTTTAGACAAAAGAATGAACTTGTGATGACTAGTTACGTTATAATTAACCGGAATGAATGAAAATGATATGTAGGATTAATTCAAGGAACGTGTATAATTAACGTGTAATCTACGCACGAGGCAAGTTTCCTAACCTTACTTGTTATCATTATTCAAGTTTATAAATTTCGTCGAGTAAATTCTTATTATTATTAATCAAGTTCAATTTGTTATATTAAAGATTATTTATCTTTTCAAAGTATGATTCTGTTATACAATAATTGTTTTATTGTATACCTCTTGAGATTGTTATTCAATTTAAATATCATTTATTGTTGAACCTTGTCAGACTAGCGAATCCTTATTGATTCAACTAGTCCATAGTTGATGAACGTTCTAAATTTTAGAACCCTTATTGATTTATCCAAACCAAACTTCCTTTGGTGCAGACTCTAATGTTAAACTGAGATGAACAACCCTGTATAGGGATTACGTATGCGTTATCGTTAAGACATTGTGCACAGTATGGTACTAAGGGCTGATCCCCCTAAGTACGAGAAGAAGAGTTCATAGTCTTATGACGGTTAAAGGTTTCAAGTATAACCCTTGATACCTAGGACATAGTTCAAGGTCTTATGGCCCTCAATATTCTTTTGATTCTTGTTATTCATTCTTGATTCAAAAGTTGAGTTTTATTTCAGAAGTCTTTGATTCACTCGTATGTTATTATATTGTTATTTCATTGTTATACTTGTGGGCAATTGTGCTCACTTTTGCGTAATAATAATATTGCAGTTAAGAACGAAAGATCCGACGAGCCTTCTACTAGCAAGGGCGAGGGAAAGATTAACAAGTGATGAAGACTTATTGTTTTATGTGATGTTGAACTTATGTGTTAAGACTTATGTTGATGTTGTGTAAGACTATAAATTGTTTATGTTTTCGCAGTTAAGATTTAAGGTTAGTATGACCTGAGATTGATGTATTTGTTTCTAATGATGTAACTCCTTAAGGAGATGATTTATTTTTATCTATTTATATTTTAATTATTATGGGTAGATAGACATATGATATTGAATAGTGAACACCAAATCATGTGAAAATTGAAGTACCGGATTTGGGGGTGTCACACCACATATGGGATGAAAAATGAAAATAGAGGGGTGGGGAGGGGAAGGATACGTATAAGGGAGGGAGTTTATAATATATATATATATATATATATATATATATATATATATTATAATAAGTTTTTTTATGAAAAATAGAATTTATTGTATTTTATTATGCATAGTATTTGCATAGTAAAACTTGTGAATTCGATTTCGGCCCCCATGAATTCATCTGATTTCTGCACTATGCGTTCGTGATTATTTCTAAATAGTATCCTTCCATTCTCCTATAAATAAGATGCTTAGTTTAGAATTGAAAATCACACCAGGATCAAAAAATTCTTCTTCTGTAATATTGAGCGTATTTCTCTAGAGTTTTAGGAAGCTTTGAGTATAGAAAACAGTGCAAGTTTTCTTCGAGAATATCCCCGCTATACCAATTGGAATACTATTCTTTTTAAGATAAGGGGTATTATTTATTTCATATTCCCTTACGATATTATTTTTCGTATTCGTAAAAAGTTTTATTTCGTTCAATATTCGCGAGAAATATTATCTTCATTTAATATTCGTAAGGAATATTATCTTCGTTCAATATTCGTAAAGAATATTATTTTCGTTCAACAATTATAAGGGATATTATTTTTGTTCAATATTCGTAAGAAATAATATTTTCTTCCATACTCTGTAGTATGTAAGTAATATTATTTCGTTTCATATTATGAATTTTACACTCATTTTATTAAGTTTTGGCTTCTATACTCCATGAAATTAGTAGAATATCCTTGAAATTTGCACTTCATCCAGTATCTTTTTATAGAAATATTATTCTGAATATTTTTGATAAATTTTAACTTTTTTATGCCAGAGTACTATTCACGGAGTACTATTGTAAGACCCTAACTTTTATAAATAAAGATGAATTTTCTATAAATATCATTTTCGAATATTATGGAGTTAATTTGATATAATGTTATAGTTGTGGGTAATATTTATAAATTTTACAAAGTATGCAAGTTGTTATATAATATTCGATTGGTCGGGGAATATTCGTTTTAACAGGAAATATTCATACAACGGCACAATCATTGGTGGACCCCACAACGGAATTATTGTCGGATTGAGAAAATGACAAAAATATTTTATTAAAAATAACGGCGGAAGTTTTACCATTGATACTGTGGAACTACTCGGTAGTAAAAGTACAGTAATACGTGTGGTTGCATAGTAGCACACGGTATTGATTATTAATGCTTATGTGAGAAGTCACTCAGTTTGATTCAATTATTGTCAGTTAATAATATGAATTATTTAGCGATAATGACGTTTTGTTTTATTCGTATTATTAACGTAATAAAACAGAAACATCTTTTTATATAAAACATAATACTTTATTAAAGTTATTCTATAAATAGAATATATTATATTTTATTTAAAAGATTTTTCTTTAAATATGGACCGTCAGATTAAAGTAATCAATCTGGACCGTTCATGGATTAGTTACTATGTATTCTATTTTTCTATAAATAGTAGCTCATTCCTTCATTATTTCTTACGAAATCACTGAACTCTAGAGAGAGAAACTATAGAGAGAGAGAGAAGAAGAGTATTTTGCTACTTAACTACTTCCTTATTTCAGTTCTTCTTTAAAACGGTAAGGGGTGTTATTCTTTCTTATTCATGAAGAGAACTTTTGTTATTCCATTTCTTATTATTCTGCTGGAATAACCTGTATACGCGGTCTACCCTATACTTGGTGACATTCTTTTATTATTCTGTTGGAACATCCTGTCCGTGTGTTTTACACCGGACCTGGTTCCGTCTTTGTTATTATTCTGTTGGAACGTCCTGTCTGTGTGTTTTACACCGGACCTGGTTCCGTCTTTGTTATTATTCTGTTGGAACATCCTGTCTGTGTATTTTACACCGGACCTGGTTCCGTCTTTATTATTATTCTGTTGGAACATCCTGTCTGTGTGTTTTACACCGGACCTGGTTCCATTATTTATTATTCTGTCGGAATATCCTGTCTGTGCGTTTACGCCGGACCTAGTTCCATTATTTATTATTCTGTTAGAATAACCTGTCTGTGCGGTCTATCGCATGCATGGTGATTTCTTTTGTTATTCCATTCTTTATTATACTCAGTTGGTTAAGTTTTGACTTCTATACTACATGAAATTTGTGGAATACCCTTGATAATTGCGTTTCATCCAGTATCTTTTCATGAAAATATTCTTCTAAGCATTCTTAAATTTTACTCCACAAAGTAGTATCATGTTGACAATTTGGACGTTGTTAATTCTTGGATAAATTAATTCTTGAACTTGTTTTATTGAATTCTTATATCATTGTCATCATCCTCATGTTTATAAAATGTTAAAAGTCATCTGTGGCCTGTAGTGCATAGATGGACTTGGTATGATTATGACCAGGGATTATTCGGTATAATCATGACCGTAATGTTACAAATGATGTGGTAAAAGTCCTCATTGGCCCGTAGTGCGTTGATGGACAGTTGATGGCATGATCATGACCATTAATGAATACACGAATATCCTTGGCCATAGTGCAGGGGTGATTCGATGATGTGGATTATTTTATTAAGCTGAGTCCCAGCGATCACAGTGTTGAAAAACCTCTTAAATCATAAAAGATAGTAGAGTTTATTTTCTACTTGACTCTTTTAATGGATTGCTTGTTCCGCTACAGTTAAACTTGATGTCTATTATATTTTATCAGTTTAACATTATTGAAGGCTAATGATAATTTATTTTACATTATCTTAGTCATAATATTTCTTACTGGGCTAGTTGAGCTCACCCTTTCTTTCACTGTTCTCTTCAGAAAATGAGAACGTAGCTGGGGCAAGTCGGGAAACGGAGTGATGGTCCGAATGATAGTATTAGTTAGTAGTCCTCACTATTCTATGTAATGGTGTGTTAATAAATGTAATGAGGACTCCTTTTGAGTATGAATACTCTCTAGAAGATAATATTTGTATTCAAACTCACATTTTATGTTTTGTCGTATTGTACACGACAGTTGTATTAGTAAGTTGTATTTGTATTCTGTACTATGTATCTGACGACCCAAGATGGGTGATGTATACCTATTTTTGGGGGCGTCACAGTTGGTATCAGAGCTTAGGGATATGATCCCTGGCTAAGATGTGAGAATAGAACTAGGAGGGGAGAGACAGGGAATTCCTTCGCTAGTATGACCTGCCTAAGTTTATTTGCATGGTATTTAATTGGTCGGTCATAATATAAGGATAATGTATGACATATCAATTAACTTTTATTTTGTGGTAGTATCTGAAAATGGCATCTGAGAATGTTGAGAATAGCAATGGAGTACAGGCGACTGTTGATTCACCACATATCAATAATCAGGATAATGTGCATCAGGAAGGTGATAATCCTCATGCAAACAACAACATTGACCAGATGATGAATGATGGAATGTTCAGAAACTTCATGCAGTTCATGCAACAGTAGGCGAGAGCGGCTCCTGTCCAAAATATAGGTGGAAACACTGAAAACTCTCGAACGATCACCGCTAAACAGTTCAAGGAGCTGGGACCACCAGAGTTTAAGGGAGAGCCAAAACCACTTATAGCGAAAACATGGATAAAGCAGATTACCAAGATATTTGATGTCTTGGGATGCTCCGAGGAGCAAAAGGTTCCCTTTGCCGCCTTTATGTTGCGAGGAGAGGCAGATTACTGGTGGGAATCGATTAAGCGTACTCAACCTACCGCACTGAAGATGTCTTGGGAGAAGTTCCAAGAGCTGTTCAATGACAAATACTTTCTCGAAAGTGTTCGTCACATGAAGGAGGTGGAGTTCATCAAATTGGAGCAGAATAATATGACCGTGTTGCAGTATGAGGCTAAATTTGCTGAGTTGTCCCGGTTTGCGTCCCACTTGGTGGATAATGAAGAGCGAATGACGCGAATATTTTTACGAGGTTTGAAATCTGAGATACGTCAATATCTTATTTCTCATAAACTGTGTTTGTATTCAGATGTTGTGAATAGGGCTCAGTTAGTGGAGCGCGATAACAAGTCAACGCAAGTAAAAGAGAGCAGTCGGCAAAATGACAATACCAGTGAGAGCAGTCATCGAAGCGGTGACAACAAGCGTGGAGGGAATCAACAGGCCAGAAATGGTAACCACTTCGGTGGTAATCAGGGCCAAAACAATAAGAATGGTTATTTCAAGAAGAGGAGATTCAACAATGATGGAAAGACGTCAGCACCAGCACCCGTTGTTAAGGAAAGAGAACGACCACCTATCATATGTTTCAAATGCCGAGGGGAGGGGCACATTAGTCCAAACTGCGCGATGCCGTCTAAAGCATGTTATAATTGTGGAAGATAAGGTCATTTAGCTCGATTTTATCGTTTACCAAAAACAAGTTCAGCCAAGATGGAGACACCAAAGGCCGTCCCAGAAAAGTCAAAACCGGTAGTGCAAGGGAGAGCGTTTGTTGTGACCTCCCAGAAAGCAAGGAACCCGAATGAGGTCATCACGGGTAAGCTTATCATAAACTCTAACGAAGTCTATACTTTATTTGATACCGGTTCTACCCATTCTTTTATTTGTCCTACTTGCGCTCATCGATTAAATTTGACTCCGGAGAAATTAGACTTTGATTTATCTGTTGAAACTCCATTGGGAGAAACCTTCATTACATCCACGATTTATAAGTCTTGTTTGGTTCAAGTTGGTACCCACACATTACCTGTCGATCTAATTTTATTAAAAATACTTGCATTTGACGTGATTCTAGGGATTGATTGGTTAACTACTCATCATGCAAAAATTGATTATTTTCGTAAGGTTGTTAGCTTTCATATTCCTAATCGACCTATTATGCGAATTCAAGCAACCAAACCATTAAAATCAATCGCTGTCATCTCAAGCCATAAAGTTATTCGTTTATTGAAAAACGGATGTCAAGCTTTCTTAGCTCATGTCACGGATCTAAACAAAAATACGTCAGTTTTGAATGATATGTCTATTGTTAATAAATTCCCTGACGTATTCCCTGAAGAACTTCCTGGCCTACCCCCAGAGCGTGAAATTGAATTTTGTATCGACCTTGAACCCGGTACAAAACCCATTTCCAAAGCCCCATATCGAATGACTCCTATTGAACTTCAGGAGTTAAAGATCCAACTGCAGGAATTGTTAGACATTGGCTTTATTTGTCCTAGTACTTCTCCTTGGGGTGCTCCTGTGCTATTCGTGAAGAAGAAAGATGGAAGTATGCGACTTTGTATTGATTATCGGGAGTTGAATCATGTCACCATTAAAAATAGGTACCCATTGCCACGTATTGATGACCTGTTTGACCAGTTACAAGGAGCATAATTCTTTTCAAAGATCGATCTTCGTTCTGGATATCATCAGCTGAAGGTTAGAACTGAGGATATTCCAAAGACGGCTTTTAGAACTCGGTACGGACATTATGAATTCCTAGTCATGTCTTTTGGATTGACTAATGCTCCTGCTGCCTTCATGGATATGATGAACCGGGTATTCAAGGAATATTTGGATCTCTTTGTGGTTGTCTTTATTGATGACATCCTTATTTATTCCAAAAGCCGTGAAGATCATGAGCAACACTTGAGGCTGGTACTCCAAAAGCTTCGTGAATACAAACTTTATGCCAAGTTAAAGAAATGCGAGTTCTGGCTGGAGGAGGTAGCATTCCTTGGGCACGTAGTATCAAGTCGTGGAATATCAGTTGACCCGGCAAAGATTGAAGCTATTCAAAGCTGAGAGCAACCTAAATCAGTGACCGAAGTACGTAGCTTTCTTGGTTTAGCTGGTTATTATCGGAGATTCATGGAAGGATTTTCTCGAATCGCTACTCCATTAACTCAGCTGACTCGAAAAGATACAAAGTTCGGTTAGAGCGAAGAATGTGAGCAGAGTTTTCAAGAACTCAAGAGGAGACTCATTTCAGCACCTGTTCTAACAATACCATCTGGCTAGGAGGGATTTGTCATCTACAGTGATGCTTTGAGCAAAGGGTTGGGATGCGTTCTCATGCAACATGGAAAAGTCATTGCCTATTCATCAAGACAACTCAAGGAATATGAGAGGAATTATCCTACTCATGATCTAGAGTTGGCAGCTGTTGTCTTTGCACTTAAAATTTGGAGGCATTACTTGTATGGAGAGAAGGTGGAGATCTTTACGGATCATAAAAGCCTCAAATATTTCTTCACTCAAAAGGAACTCAACATGCGACAACGATGTTGGCTTGAACTGTTGAAAGATTATGATCATACCATTCAATACCATCCTGGAAAAGCGAACGTGGTAGCTGACGCATTGAGTAGAAGATCATATGCAAGTACGAGTGCAATATTGTCAACACAAAGGCCCATTTTGTGTGACTTGCAAAGGATGGAGATAGAGTTAAAGACTCCAGGGACCCATGTGATGATGGCGAATATACGAGTAGAACCAACTTTAATCGATAAAGTTAAAGCTGCTCAAGCTACAGACCTGGAGCTGATGCGTATGAGGAAGAAAGTGCAAGAAGGTGCTATGCCGGAAGCAAGAATCGATGAAGAAGGAATACTTCGAGTCAACTCCAGACTTTGTGTTCCTAACAACCCTGATTTAAAGTATGAAATCATGATGAAAGCGCACAACAAACCATTTGCAATCCATCCTGGAAGTACCAAAATGTATCATGATCTTCGTCATATATTTTGGTGGAGCAATATGAAGAGAGAGATAGCGTTGTTTATCTCAAGGTGTCTAACTTGTCAACGAGTCAAAGCGGAGCATCAAGTACCAAAAGGTCCATTGCAACCACTTGAAATTCTAGAATGGAAGTGGGAGCACATTACCATGGATTTCGTTACCGGTCTTCCTAAGGTTTCTCAAGATATAGATGCGATTTGGGTCATTGTTGATAGATTGACCAAGTCTGCTCATTTCTTACCGATACGAGAAACTTATACACTTGAACGTCTTGCTCGTATGTACATAAACGAGATTGTAAGACTGCATGGTATGCCAGTATCCATTGTTTCTGATCGAGACCCAAGATTCACTTCACGATTTTGGGTTAGTTTACAAAAAGCTATGGGCACAGATTTACGATTTAGTTCGGCATATCATCCTCAGACGGACGGACAATCAGAGAGGACTATTCAAACTCTAGAAGATTTATTAAGACTCTGTGTCTTTGACTTCAAGGGAAGTTGGGACAAGTTCTTACCATTGGTGGAGTTTTTCTACAACAACAGTTATCAAGCAAGTATTGGCATGGCTCCATTCGAAGCATTGTATGGAAGAAAATGTCGTTCTCCAGTATGCTGGGATGAGGTGGGTGAAGCAACATTGTTGGGACCGGAGTTGGTACGTATGACTACAGAAAAGATTCAAACGATCCGACAACGTATAAAAACCTCACAAGATCGACAAAAGAGTTATGTTGATCTTCATCGAAAGGACGTGGAATTTGATATAGGAGATCATGTGTTCTTACGTGTTGCTCCATGGAAAGGAGTTACGAGATTTAGAAAAAGAGGAAAGCTCAATTCTCGATTCATCGGTCCATTTTAATCCTCGATCGAATAGGAACTGTGGCTTATAGACTCGCTTTACCGCCAAGTATGTCTCGTGTTCATAACGTTTTTCACATATCCATGTTACGCAAATATGTGGAAGACCCGAACCACATTATTGAGTTAGAACCGGACGAAATAGCGGAGGATTTGACGTATGAAGAAGTTCTTGTTCAAATCTTGGATAAGAAGGAACATATTGTGACGCCCCCAAAATTAGGTATACATCACCCATCTTGGGTCGTCAGATACATAGTACAGAATACAAATACAACGTACTAATACAACTGTCGTGTACAATACGACAAAACATAAACTGTGAGTTTGAATACAAATATTATCTTCTAGAGAGTATTCATACTCAAAAGGAGTCCTCGTTACATTTATTAACACACCATTACATAGAATAGTGAGGACTACTAACTAATACTATCATTCGAACCATCACTCCGTTCCCCGACTTGCCCCAGCTACGTTCTCATTTCCTGAAGAGAACAGTGAAAGAAAGGGTGAGCTCAACTAGCCTAGTAAGAAATATCATGACTAAGATAATGCAGAATAAATAATCATTAGCCTTCAACAATGTTAAACTGATAAAATATAATAGACATCAAGTTTAACTGCAGCGGAACAAGCAATCCATTAAAAGAGTCAAGTAGAAAATAAACTCTACTATCTTTTATGATTTAAAAGATTTTCCAACACTTTGATCGCTGAGACTCAGCTTAATAAAATAATCCACATCATCGAATCACCCCTGCACTACGGCCAAGGATATTCGTATATTCATTAATGGTCATGATCATGCCAACAACTGCCCATCAATGCACTACGGGCTAATGAGGACTTTTACCACATCATTCGTAACATTACGGTCATGATTACACCGAATAATCCCTGGTCATAATCATACCAAGTCCATCTATGCACTACAGGCCACAGATGACTTTCAACATTTTATAAACATGAGGATGATGACAATGATATAAGAATTCAATAAAACAAGTTCAAGAATTAATTTATCCAAGAATTAACAACGTCCAAATTGTCAACATGATACTACTTTGTGGAGTAAAATTCAAGATTGATCAGGAGAATATTTTCATGAATAGATACTAGATGAAGCGCAAATGTCAAGGATATTTCACAAATTTCATGGAGTATAGAAGTAAAAACTTAACCAACTGAGTATAATAAAGAATAGAATAACAAAAGAAATCACCATGCATGCGATAGACCGCACAGACAGGTTATTCCAACAGAATAATAAATAATGGAACTAGGTCCGGCGTAAACGCACAGACAGGATATTCCGACAGAATAATAAATAATGGAACCAGGTCCGGTGTAAAACACACAGACAGGATGTTCCAACAGAATAATAACAAGACGGAACCAGGTCCGGTGTAAAAACACAGACAGGATGTTCCAACAGAATAATAATAAAAACGGAACCAGGTCCGGTGTAAAACACACAGACAGGATGTTCCAACAGAATAATAATAAAAACGGAACCAGGTCCAGTGTAAAACACACAGACAGGATGTTCCAACAGAATAATAATAAAAACGGAATCAGGTCCGGTGTAAAACACACAGACAGGATGTTCCAACAGAATAATAGAAGAATGTCACCAAGTATAGGGTAGACCGCGTATACAGGTTATTCCAACAGAATAATAAGAAATAGAATAACAACAGTTCTCTTCATGAATAAGAAAGAATAACACCCCTTACCGTTTTAAAGAAGAGCTGAAGTAAGGAAGTAGTTAAGTAGCAGAATACTCTTCTTCTTCTCTCTCTCTCTCTATAGCTTCTCTCTCTAGAGTTCAGTGAATTCGTAAGAAATAATAAAGGAATGAGCTGCTATTTATAGAAAAATTGAATGCATAGTAACTAATCCATGAACGGTCCAGATTGATTACTTTAATCCGACGGTCCATATTTAAAGAAAAATCTTTTAAATAAAATATAATATATTCTATTTATAGAATAACTTTAATAAAGTATTCTGTTTTATATAAAAAGATGTTTCTGTTTTATTACGTTAATAATACGAATAAAACAAAACGTCATTATCGCTAAATAATTCATATTATTAACTGACAATAATTAAATCAAACTGAGTGACTTCTCACATAAGCATTAATATTCAATACCGTGTGCTACTATGCAACCACACGTATTACTGTACTTTTACTACTGAGTAGTTCAACAGTAACAATGGTAAAACTTCCGCCGTTATTTTTAATAAAATATTTTTGTCGTTTTCTCAATCCGACAATAATTCCATTGTGGGGTCTACCAATGATTGTGTCGTTGTACGAATATTCCCTGTTAAAACGAATATTCCCCGACCAATCGAATATTATATAACAACTTGCGTACTTTACAAAATTTATAAATATTACCCACAACTATAACATTATATCAAATTAACTCCACAATATTCAAAAATAATATTTATAAAAAATTCATCTTTATTTATAAAAGTTGGGGTCTTACACATATTCTACGCTCCAAGGTTATACCTCAAGTCAAAGTTTTGTGGAGAAACCATGATGTTGAGGAAATAACTTGGGAGTTAGAATTTAAAATGAAATCAAGGTATCCTTACCTCTTCGACACACCAGGTACGTACCCTAATTTCGAGGGCGAAATTTCATAAGAAGGGGAGGTTGTAAGACCCCAACTTTAATAAATAAAGATGAATTTTCTATAAATATCATTTTCGAATATTATGGAGTTAATTTGATATAATGTTATAGTTGTGGGTAATATTTATAAATTTTGCAAAGTACGCAAGTTGTTATATAATATTCGATTGGTCGGAGAATATTCGTTTTAACAGGGAATATTCGTACAACGGCACAATCATTGGTGGACCCCACAATGGAATTATTGTCGGATTGAGAAAACGACAAAAATATTTTATTAAAAATAACAGCGGAAGTTTTACCATTAATACTGTGGAACTACTCGGTAGTAAAAGTACAGTAATACGTGTGGTTGCATAGTAGCACACTGTATTGATTATTAATGCTTATGTGAGAAGTCACTCAGTTTGATTCAATTATTGTCAGTTAATAATATGAATTATTTAGCGATAATGACGTTTTGTTTTATTCGTATTATTAACGTAATAAAACAGAAACATCTTTTTATATAAAATAGAATACTTTATTAAAGTTATTCTATAAATAGAATATATTATATTTTATTTAAAAAATTTTTCTTTAAATATGGACCGTCAGATTAAAGTAATCAATCTGGACCGTTCATGGATTAGTTACTATGCATTCTATTTTTCTATAAATAGCAGCTCATTCGTTCATTATTTCTTACGAATTCACTGAACTCTAGAGAGAGAAACTATAGAGAGGAACTATAGAGAGAGAGAAGAAGAGTATTCTGCTACTTAACTACTTCCTTATTTCAGCTCTTCTTTAAAATGGTAAGGGGTGTTATTCTTTCTTATTCATGAAGAGAACTTTTGTTATTCCATTTCTTATTATTCTGTTGGAATAACCTGTATACGCGGTCTACCCTATACTTGGTGACATTCTTTTATTATTCTGTTGGAACATCATGTCCGTGTGTTTTACACCGGACCTGGTTCCGTCTTTGTTATTATTCTGTTGGAACGTCCTGTCTGTGTGTTTTACACCGGACCTGGTTCCATCTTTGTTATTATTCTGTTGGAACATCCTGTCTGTGTGTTTTACACCGGACCTGGTTTCGTCTTTATTAATATTCTGTTGGAACATCCTGTCTGTGTGTTTTACACCGGACCTGGTTCCGTCTTTATTATTATTCTGTTAGAATATCCTGTCTGTGCGTTTTACGTCGGACCTGGTTCCATTATTTATTATTCTGTGGGAATAACCTGTCTGTGCTGTCTATCGCATGCATGGTGATTTCTTTTGTTATTCCATTCTTTATTATACTCAGTTGGTTAAGCTTTGACTTCTATACTCCATGAAATTTATGGAATATCCTTGATAATTGCGTTTCATCCAGTATCTTTTCATGAAAATATTCTTCTAAGCATTCTTAAATTTTACTCCACAAAGCAGTATCATGTTGGCAATTTGGACGTTGTTAATTCTTGGATAAATTAATTCTTGAACTTATTTTATTGAATTCTTATATCATTGTCATCATCATCATGTTTATAAAATGTTAAAAGTCATCTGTGGCCTGTAGTGCATAGATGGATTTGGTATGATTATGACCAGGGATTATTCGGTATAATCATGACCGTAATGTTACAAATGATGTGGTAAAAGTCCTCATTGGCCCGTAGTGCGTTGATGGACAGTTGTTGGCATGATCATGACCATTAATGAATACACGAATATCCTTGGCCGTAGTACAGGGGTGATTCGATGATGTGGATTATTTTATTAAGCTGAGTCCCAGCGATCACAGTGTTGAAAAACCTCTTAAATCATAAAAGATAGTAGAGTTTATTTTCTACTTGACTCTTTTAATGGATTGCTTGTTCCGCTACAGTTAAACTTGATGTCTATTATATTTTATCAGTTTAATATTATTGAAGGCTAATGATAATTTATTTTACATTATCTTAGTCATAATATTTCTTACTGGGCTAGTTGAGCTCACCCTTTCTTTCACTGTTCTCTTCAGAAAATGAGAACGTAGCTGGGGCAAGTCGGGAAACGGAGTGATGGTCCGAATGATAGTATTAGTTAGTAGTCCTCACTATTCTATGTAATGGTGTGTTAATAAATGTAATGAGGACTCCTTTTGAGTATGAATACTCTCTAGAAGATAATATTTGTATTCAAACTCACAGTTTATGTTTTATCGTATTGTACACGACAGTTGTATTAGTAAGTTGTATTTGTATTCTGTACTATGTATCTGACGACCCGAGATGGGTGATGTATACCTATTTTTGGGGGCGTCACAACTATTCCCGAAGTACTATTCACGGGATACTATTTACTCGGGTACTATTCACCCGGGGTACTATTCATGACAAAAAATTGATTTCTTTTCGGTCCAAATTATTTTAGATACAATATTATTTTTGAATTTTACTTCACAAAGCAGTATCATGTTGACAATTTGGACATTATTGAATCTTGGATAAATTAAATTATAAATCTTTAAAATTTATTCTTTATTTTCTTTTAATTGAATTCTTATATCATTGTCATCATCCTCATGCTTATATTGTGATGAAAGTCCTCATTGGCCCGTAGTGCATTGATGGATTGTTGATTGGTATGATTATGACCTGGGATTATTCGGTATAATAATGACCTGTAATGTTACAAATGATGTGATAAAAGTCCTCATTCGCCCGTAGTGCATCGATGGACAGTTGTTGGCATGATCATGACTACTGGTGATAACACGATTTTCCTTGGCCCGTAGTGCATGGATAATTTGTGGACGTGATACTAATGAATATCCTTGGCCCGTAGTGCATGGATAATTCAGTGATGTGAATTATTTATTAAGCTGAGTCTCAGAGATAAAATTGATGATAAACTTTTTAAATCATAGAAGATAGTAGATATTATGCTCTACTTGACTCTTCTAATGGATTGCTTGTTCTGCTGCAGTTAAACTTAATGTTTATTATATTTTATCAGTTTAACATTGTTGAAGGCTAACGATAATTTATTCTGCATTATCTTAGTCATAATATTTCTTACTGGACTAGTTGAGCTCACCCTTTTGCTTTCATTGTTCTCTTCAAAAAATGAGAATGTAGCCGGAACTAATCGGGGAATGAAGTGACGGTCCGAGATGGTGGCTATAGTAGTTGTAAGACCCCAATTTATTAATAAATAAAATCAAGTTTTCTCTAATTATTATTTTGAATAATAAGGTGTTAATTTGATATAATGCTTTTGTTATGGGTGAAATGTGCAAATTTTGCAAAATAAGCAAGTGGTTATAAAAAATTCATTGTTGTCGGAAAATATTCGTTTGGTCGTGGAATATTCTTGCCGTCGGGGAATATTCGTATGATGGCGCAGCTATTTGTGGGCCCCATAACAGAAAACGGTCGAATGAAAAAAATGACAAGCTTGAGCTGTTACAAATAACGGCGTAGTTGTTACCGTTAACACTGTTGGAATACCCGGTGGTTAAAGTACAGTAATACGCGTGGTTGCACAGTTGCACACAGTATTGCACAGTATTGTTGAATTATTGATTCTTACGTAAGAAGGCATTACTCAATAATTGTTACAGTAATTACTGTTTAATATTTTATTTTATTGATTCAATAATTGCTACGTTGATATTTTATATTATTGTTATTTCAATAATTGTCACTGCACAGTATCTCCATTATCAGATCAATAATTCATATTATTTGAATAATATTGTTAGATAGCATTATTGGCAATGTCTAAGGAAGTTCTGTCTAAGGAGAGGTTTGGCCACCTAATTGCGCGCCAGTAAGGAAAAATCCTTATCGAAAAACCCCTCTTTCCTGGGAACGACCTGGTTGTCATAATTGTGATTCTGTAATATTATTTATGAATAATTAATTATTGATTTATATGATAAGAAAATATTTATTTTATGTGGATATAAATGAAGGAGTTAATGCTGAGGTGTTTTATCAGTATTTTATTGGAATTGAGGTATTAAAAATCGTCCGTATGTGAATTTCAGGCATTTTATGTTTGAAATTTGAAAAAACTTTCTTCTACAAAGTTGTAGAGAATTAAATTTTTTATGGAATAGACATGAGACTCGAATTTTTTCTGATAAAAGGGCTATTTATTATGAATTATTGAAGTTGCTGATTATTGTTTAAATTTAAAATATTTTGGAAATAATTTCTAAAATGGGTGGGCCCCACTTTTGGTTGGTGAAAAATGTGCTGGAATTTTATTTCAAAAATGGCGGGCGTGAATAGTAACAGGTAAAGCCATCAGGTAGCAGGTTAGTCTGCTTTGACGTTCTAAGCATTTTCCTATAAATAGGGTGGTTAGTTAGAATTAAAAATCATACCAGAAACAAGTTTTCTCTCTTTCTCTCTCTATATTATCGAGCGTATTTTTGTGAGTATTTAGATACTTTAAGAGTTGCTATTCAGTACAAGTTTACTTTAGCCTAATACTTGATATTTCAGCTGGAAGTACTATTTTTTTGAGGTAAGGGATGTTATTTTTTTCGTAAATGATATTATCTCCTTCAATATCATTATGCCGAAATATTGATATGAATTTTATTGTGGAATTTCTACCTTTTCGTGTCAGGATTACTATTCACGTATACGGCACTATTCACGAATACGACACTATTCACGGAAAAATAAAATTTTCTCTTCCTTATCCAAGATGTCTAGTATGGTTACTATCTTTGATTGTATCCATGTTTTGATCTTTATTTTTGAATTCTACTCCATAATTGATTATTATGGAGTATTTTTGAACTTGGATAAATTATAGTACGAATCCTTAATATTTGTCCTTTTGTCTCACTGGATTCGTTTTCTTTAAGATATTTTTCATCATCCTCAGTCCTAAATGATGATATTACTTAATATCTTTGGCATGTAGTGTAAAGATGAATGATTAACTGATGAATATCTTTGGCTCGTAATGCAAAGATGAACAAGTGTTTAGATGAACATGACCAACTGGTGATACAAATGAATATCTTTAGCCTGTAGTATAAAGATGAATATTTGATTCAGGATGTATATTGATTGATGTTACAGGGATAAAATATTGATGATGGACTTTTAAATCTTAAAAGATAGTAGAATTCATTCTCTAGTTGACTCTTCTAATGCATTGTTGTTTCCACTGCAGTTCTTGATCTAAAACTTGTTGTCTATTATATTTTATCAGATTTTTCCCTGTTGAAGACTAATGATAATTTGTTGTATATTATCTTAGTCATAATATTCTTTATTAGGTTAGTTGAGCTCACCTTTTTCCTTTTTGTTCCATTTTTCTGAGGAGGCGAGAATATAGCAGGAACTAGTCGGGGTGTGGAGTGATGTTTTCAGTCAGTTGTGTTAGCAGTCCTCACTATTTTATAAAATAGTGTTTCAATAATTGCAATGAGGACTTATTTGAGTGTGGATATTGTCTAGAAGACAGTATTTATTTTTAAACTCACAGTTTATGTGTTGTCGTATTTTGCATGACAATTGTAGTAATGAAGTTATTTTTGTTTCTATACCATGTATTTGGCGACTCAGAATGGGTGATGTATACCTATTTTGGGGGCGTCACAGTTGGTATTAGAGCTTAGGTATATGGTCTCTGGCGGAGATCGGGGAATAGAACTAGGAGGGGAGAGACGAGTAAATTCTTCGCTAGTGTGTGGTACCTAAGCTTATTTGTTGATCGGTCATAATATAGGGGTATTATGTGGTATGTCAATTTCTTTAATTAACCCCTGTTGTATGGCAGTATTTGAGAATGACAATTGAGAATGTTAACAATGGAGTGAATGAGATCGTGGAGACACCTTTAATCACCAACTAGGGGAACGTGCAACAGGAAGGCAATATTCCTCCTATAAACAATACTACCGAACAAATGATGAATGTTGGAATATTTAGAAGCCTTTTACAGTTCATGCAAAATCAGACGAGGGAGACTCGTGTACAAAATACGGGTGGAAATATTAGCAATGCGCGGCTTGTCATAGTCAAGCAGGTCAAAGAGTTGGGACCACCAGAATTTGCGAAAAATCAGGATCCGATCAAGGCGGAGACGTGGGTCAAGCAAATTATCAAGATATTTGATGTCTTGGGATGCACGGAGGAATAGAAGATTCCATTCGCCACCTTTATGTTTCGTGGTAAGACAGGCTACTGGTGGGAGTCTATGAAGCGTACCCAGCCAGCCGTACTCAATATATCTTGGAAAACGTTTCAGAAACTATTTAATGACAAGTACTTTCCTGAAAGTATTCGTCATATGAAGGAGGTAGAGTTTATTAGATTGGAACATAATAACATGACTGTGTCCTTGTACGAGGCAAAGTTCACAGAGTTATCCAGGTTTGCACCTCATTTGGTAGAGAATGAGGAATATATGACGAGGATGTTTCTGAGAGGTTTAAAATCCTAGATTCGGCAATATCTTATCTCTCATACATTTTCTTTATATTAAGATGTTGTGAACATGGCTCAATTATTAGAGCTAGATAATGAGTATGTTCAACCAAGGGACCACAACTAGGGTCATACCGGTGGCAGCAGTCATCGGAGCAATGACAACCAGTAGGGAGGAAAACATTTGGACAAAAGCGGTAACCACTCTGGTGGTAATCGTGGCCATGATAGTAGAAGAAGTGAGTCAGGGGGAGATTTTAAAAAGAGAAGGTACAACAATGATAACGTGAAGACGTCAGCACCATCATCAACTGTTTCCAGGGGAGGAGAACGATCACCGGTCGTTTGTTACAAATACAGGAAAGAGGGACATATAAGCCCAAACCACCCACAACAATCCAAGGTGTGTTATAACTGTAGAAAGGAAGGTCATATAGTTAGCGATTATCTTGTAGCGAAACCAAGTCCAGCGGGAATGGTGATTCCGAAGGCTGTTCTGAACAAGTCAAAGTCAGCGGCTCCTGGAAGAGCTTTTGTCGTGACTGGCCAAAACGCGAGGAACCCGAACGAGGTGATCACGGGTAAGCCAATCATAAACTCTTACAAAATTTATACCTTATTAGATACCGGTTCTACCCATTCTTTTATCTCTCCTGCTTGTGCTTAACGTTTGAACTTGACTTCGGAGAAATTAGACTTTGACTTATCTGTTGAGACTCCGTTAGGAGAAACTTTCATTACATCTACTGTTTATAAATCTTGCTTGATCTAAGTTGGTACCATCACATTACCTGTCGATCTTATTTCTTTGAAAATACTGGCATTTGATGTAATTTTAGGGATTGATTGGTTAACTATTCATCATGCCAAAATTGATTATTTTCGTAAGGTTGTTAGTTTTCATATTCCTAACCAACCTGTTATGCGAATTCAAGCACCACTAAAGTCATTCACTGTTATATCAAGCCATAAATCTATTCGTTTATTGAAAAACGGATGTCAAGCTTTCTTAGCCATGTCACGGACTTAAACAAAAACACATCAAATTTGAATAATATTTCGATTGTTAGTGAATTTCCTTACGTATTTCCTGAAGAACTTCCCGGTCTACCCCCAGAACGTGAAGTTGAATTCTTTATTGACATTGAACCGGATACAAAATCCATTTCTAAAACCCCATATCGAATGGCTCCTATTGAACTTCAGGAGTTAAAGGTCCAACTACATGAGTTGTTGGACATCGATTTCATTCATCCTAGTACATCTCCTTGGGGTGCTCCTATTTTATTTGTAAAGAAGAAAGACGGGAGTATGCGACTTTGTATTGACTACCGGGAATTAAACCATGTCACCATCAACAATAGGTATCCGCTACCTCGCATTGATGACCTATTTGACCAGTTGTAAGGAGCACAATTCTTTTCAAAGATCGATCTTCGTTCTGGATATCATCAGCTGAAGATTAAAACTGAGGATATTCCGAAGACTGCCTTCAGAACTCGGTACAGGCATTATGAATTCTTAGTCATGTCTTTTGGATTGACTAATGCTCCTGCTGCTTTCATGGATATGATGAACTGTGTGTTCAAGGAATATTTGGATCAGTTCGTTGTTGTTTTTATTGATGACATCCTCATCTATTCCAAAAACCGTGAAGATCATGAGCACCATTTGAAGCTTGTACTTCAAAGGCTTCGCGATAACAAGCTATATGCCAAGCTGAAGAAATGCGAGTTTTGGATTGAGGAAGTAGCATTCCTTGGGCACGTGGTGTCAAAGCATGGAGTATCTGTTAACCCGACGAAGATTGAAGCCATACAAAGTTGGGAGCAACCGAAGTCGGTGACCGAAGTACGTAGTTTTCTGGGCTTAGCTGGTTATTATTGGAGATTCGTGGAAGGATTTTCTCGAATCGCTACTCCGTTAACTCAGCTGACTCAGAAAGATACAAAATTCTGTTGGAGTGAGGAATGCGAGAAGAGTTTCTAAGAGCTCAAGAGGAGACTCATTTCGGCACCTGTTCTAACAATACCATCTGGTTCAGATGGATTTGTTATCTACAGCGATGCTTCAAGCAAAGGGTTAAGATGTGTTTTCATGCAACATGGGAAAGTCATAGCCTATGCTTCGCGAAAACTCAAAGAATATGAGAGGAATTATCTTACTCATGATCTGGAGTTGGCAGTAGTCGTTTTCGCGTTGAAGATCTGGAGACACTACCTGTATGGGAAGAAAGTGGAGATTTATACGGATTATAAGAGCCTTAAATATTTCTTCACCCAAAAGGAACTTAACATGCGGCAATGACGTTGGCTCGAGTTTTTAAAAGATTACGATCATACCATCCAATACTATCCTGGAAAAGCAAACGTGGTAGCTGACGTATTGAGTAGAAGATCATATGCGGGTATGAGTGCAATGTTGTTAACACAAAGGCCCATTTTGTATGACTTGCAAAGGATGGAGATAGAGGTAAAGGCTCCAGGTACCCACGTGATGATATCAAACATATGAGTAGAACCGACTTTAATCGATAAAGTTAAAGCTGCACAAGCTACGGACATGGAGCTGATGCGTATAAAGAAGAAAGTGCAAGAAGGCGCTATTCCAGAAGCAAGAATTGATGAAGAAGGAATACTTCGAGTTAACTCCAGACTTCTTGTTCCTAACGATTCTGACTTGAAGCATAGAATCATGAATCATGATGGAGGCACACAACACACCGTTTGTAATCCATCCTGGGAGTACCAAAATGTATCATGATCTTCGACATACATTTTGGTAGAGCAATATGAAGAGAGAGATCGCGGAGTTTATCTCGAGGTGTTTAACTTATCAATGTGTAAAGGCGGAGCATCAAGTGCCAAAGGGTCCATTGCTACCACTTGAGAATACGAAATGGAAGTGGGAACACATTACTATGGATTTCTTTACGGGTCTTGCCTATGCAGGAGACATTTTCCCTTGAACGTTTTGCTCGTATGTACGTGAATGAGATTGTGAGATTGCATGGCATGCCAGTATCCATGGTTTTGGATCGTGACCCAAGATTAACTTCACGATTTTGGGTTAGCTTGCAGAAAGCTATGGGCACGGATTTACGATTCAGTTCAGCATACCATCCTCTAACGGACGGGCAATCAGAAAGGACTATTCAAACTCTTGAAGATCTATTAAGACTCTGTGTCCTAGATTTCAAAGGGAGTTGGGATAAGTGCCTACCATTGGTGAAATTCTCCTACAACAATAGTTATCAAGCAAGTATAGGCATGGCTCTATTCGAGGCGTTGTATGGAAGAAAATGTCATTCTCCAATATGCTAGGATGAGGTGGTTGAAGCAACGTTGTTGGGACCAGAATTGGTACGTCTAACTAAAGAGAAAATCCAAATGATTTGACAACGTATGCAAATGGCACAAGATCGACAAAAAAGTTATGTGGATCTTCATCGGAAGGACGTGGAATTTAATATTGGGGATCATGTATTGTTACGTATTGCTCCATAGAAGGGAGTAACAAGATTTGGGAAGAGAGAAAAGTTCAATCCAAGATTTGTTGGTCCATTTGAGATTCTTGACTGAATAGGAAATGTGGCCTATAGACTCGCATTACCTCCAAGCATGTCTCGTGTTCATAATGTTTTTCATATATCTATGCTTCGTAAATATGTGAAAGACCCAAACCACATAATTGAGTTAGAACCAGACGAGATAGTTGAAGATTTAACGTACGAGGAGGTACCTGTTAAGATCTTGGATATGAAAGAGCATGTGCTACGCACTAAGGTTATACCACAAGTTAAGATTTTGTGGAGGAACCATGCTATTGAAGAAATGACCTAGGAGTTGGAATCAGAAATGAAAGCGAGGTATCCTCACCTTTTCGAAACACCAGGTATGTACGTCAATTTCGAGGACGGAATTTCATAAGGAGGGGAGGTTGTAAGACCCCAGCTTATTCATAAATAAAATCGAATTTTCTCTAATTATTATTTTGAATAATAAGGTGTTAATTTGATATAATGCTTTGGTTATGGGTGAAATGTGCAAATTTTGCAAAATAAGCAAGTGGTTATAAAAAATTCATTGTTGTCGGGGAATATTCGTTTGGTCGTGGAATATTCTTACCGTCGGAGAATATTCATACGATGGCGTAGCCATTTGTGGGCCCCATAATAGAAAACGGTCGAATGAAGAAAATAACAAGCTTGAGCTTTTACAAATAACGACGTAGTTGTTACCGTTAACACTGTTGGAATACCCAGTGGTTAAAGTACAGTAATACGCGTGGTTGCACAGTAGCACACGGTATTGCACAGTATTGTTGAATTATTGATTCTTACATAAGAAGGTACTACTCAATAATTGTTACAGTAATTACTGTCCAATATTTTATTTTATTGATTCAATAATTGCTACGTTGATATTTTATATTATTGTTGTTTCAATAATTGTCACTGCACAGTATCTCTATTATCAGATCAATAATTCATATTATTTGAATAATATTGTTAGATAGCATTATTGGCAATGTATAAAGAAGTTCTGTCTAAGGAGAGGTTTGGTCACCTAATTGCGCGTCAGCAAGGAGAAATCCTTATTGAAAAGTCTCATCTTTCCTGAAAACGACCTGGTTGTCATAATTGTGATTCTGTAATATTATTTATGAATAATTAATTATTGATTTATATGATAAGAAAATATTTATTTTATATGGATATAAATGAAGGAGTTAATGCTGAGGTGTTTTATCAGTATTTTATCGGAATGGAGGTATTAAAAATCATCCGTATGTGAATTTTGGGCATTTTATGTTTGGAATTTAGAAAAAATTTCTTCTACAAAGTTGTAGAGAATTAAATTTCCTATGGAATAGACATGAGACTCGAATTTTTTTTGATAAAAGGGCTATTTATTATGAATTATTGAAGTTACTGATTATTGTTTAAATTTAAAATATTTTAGAAATTTCTAAAATGAGTGGGCGTGAATAGTAGCAGGTAAAGCCATCAGGTAGCAGGTTAGTCTGCTTTGGCATTCTAAGCATTTTCCTATAAATAGGGTGCTTAGTTAGAATTGAAAATCACACTAGAAACAAATTTTCTCTCTTTTTCTCTCTATATTATCGAGCGTATTTTTGTGAGTATTTAGATACTTTGAGAGTTGCTATTCAATACAAGTTTACTTCAGCCTTATACATGATATTTCAGCCGAAAGTATTGTTCTTTTGAGGTAAGAGATGTTATTTTCTTCGTAAATGATATTATCTCCTTCAATATCATTATGCCGAAATATTGATATGAATATTATTGTAGAATTTCTATCTTTTTGTGTCGGGATTACTATTCACGTATACGGCACTATTCACGTATACGACACTATTCATAAAAAAAAAATTTTTCTCTTCCTTGTCCAAGATGTCTAGTATGGTTACTATTTTTGATTGTATCCATGTTTTGATATTTATTTTTGAATTCTGCTCCACAATTGATTATTTATGGAGTATTTTTGAATTTGGATAAACTGTAGTACGAATCCCTAATATTTATCCTTTTGTCTCACTGGATTCATTTTTTTAAAGATATTTTTCATCATCCTCAGTCCTAAATGATGATATTACTTAATATCTTTGGCCTGTAGTGCAAAGATGAATGATTAACTGATGAATATCTTTGTCCCGTAGTGCAAAGATGAACATGTGTTTAGATGAACATGAACAACTGGTGATACAAATGAATATCTTTGGTCTGTAGTGCAAAGATGAATATTTGATTCAAGATGTATATTGATTGATGTTACAGGGATAAAATATTGATGATGGACTTTTAAATCTTAGAAGATAATAGAATTCATTCTCTACTTGACTCTTTTAATGGATTGCTGTTTCCGCTGCAGTTGTTGATCTAAAACTTGTTGTCTATTATATTTTATCAGATTTTTTTCTATTGAATACTAATGATAATTTGTTGTATATTATCTTAGTCATAATATTCTTTACTAGGCTAGTTGAGCTCACCCTTTTCCTTTTTGTTCCATTTTTCTCAGGAGGCGAGAATATAGCGGGAACTAGTCGGGGTGTGGAGTGATATTTTCAGTCAGTTGTGTTAGCAGTCCTCACTATTTTGTAAAATAGTGTTTCAATAATTGTAATGAGGACTTATTTGAGCGTGGATATTGTCTAGAAGATAATATTTGTATTTAAACTCACAGTTTATGTGTTGTCATATTTTGCACGACAATTGTAGTAATGAAGTTATTTTTGTTTCTGTACCATGTATTTGGCGACTCAGAATGGGTGATCTATACCTATTTTGGGGGCATCACAGTAATCCTCACTATTTTATAAAATAGTGTGATAATAATTGTAATGGGGACTCCATTTGAGTTTGGATATTGTCTACTAGACAATATTTGTGTAAAAACTCTCAGCTATGTTTTTGTCGTATTGTATAAGGATGTTTGTATTTAAATTCTGTACCATGTATTTGGCGACTCAGAATAGGTGATGTATACCTATTTTGGGGGCGTCACATTGACTGCTTACAACTTTGATTCTATTGGTTGTTTATGTGATCTAATACCATGATCCTATAGTCCATATACCAAGGTATACCAATGATACATCTACAGAAGCTAAACACATAACACATGAAAGATCTGAGCCTAGCAAAAGACTGTCAGACCTATCTGGGAATTTTCTGGGTTACCCAGAAAATGAAATTCATGACTGGTCAACCCACTTTGACCATTAATATCTTGGAATCTGGACATGCTATGAACATGATTCCACTTCTAGATTACTCCCCTTATAGCATACTACAACACTGATACATCTAACAACTCTAACAATTAACAGATCTAGATCTATGGCCTCTGACATTTGACTGTCAGGCCTTAAATCTAGGGTTCTTGACAATGTTGAAAACTTCATTTTTAAGCACTTTGATATTATGGATCCATGATATATCATCATAGATCACTGAATAACATCCTATAACACATAAATAAACACAAAAATATAAAATTTATCTTAGCATACAAGATTAAACTTAGATATGGTTTATACCTTTCTTTAAACAATCTTTGATACTTGCTTCCTAATCTGATCTTGGGGTGCTATCACTACAAGAAAAAGGCCTATCTGCTACCGCTTATCAATGACCGCATTCGGTCGCTGATAAACATCTGCGACCGAGTCTGGTCACAGATAGGTGTCGCATAAAATCTGGTCGCTGGAATACACATCAGCGACCACTATTAACGACCGAAGTATCTGCAACCGATATTAGCGACCGAAATCGTCGCTAAACTGAGTCAGCATGGTTCAGGGCCAAAGGCTAACGTGGACCATGTGGCAGCGACCGCGATTAGTGACCGCACACGGTCGCTAATACCCTCATGTGATTAGTCGTCGCTAATAATTATCAGCGACCGCATGCGGTCGCTGATGTAAAAAACCCTAGAAACTATATTTTTCCTGTTTTGTAGATTTCCCAAAAAACTGTATCTATTTTGTACCTGCTTTATCCTAACACACATGCACAACAATATAAACATCCATCGTCCATATACCGACACATACACCAAACTAGTATATAAACTATATAAACATTTAAAAACTAATATGAATTGAATAAATATAAGCAAATCTAATCTTTAAGTAACATACAGACATCAAAAGAATGAATATAAAAGTACAAGATTCATAAATAACTACAAAACAACACTAAGCCGGTCGTCATGCATTATAGTCCAAATTAGTTTCTCCTTGATAACCCTATAATTAATAAAATAATAAAACAAGTTACATATATAGTATATATGTTGATATTGGTATTACGACAATATATAACAAATTAAACACAACAATATATATATATATATATATATATATATATATATATATATATATATATATATATATATATATATAAGTCACTAATTTGATTATAATAAATAAGATTGATTACCTCGTCGCCATCCCCATGCTGTCATGTAGCTGCTGCCGCCACTACATCAGCTAACTCATCAGGACTCAGAGCCGTCAAATGCCCGCCCAGTATATGAAGAAGATCGCGATCTCGACATATAGCTCTCACACAGTCAGCAGGAGTATGAATAGATGGATGACTCGATGACTGTGAAGACTGGTAGCAGAGCTGCCTGAGCCACTAAAGGTTGTGCATCGTCGTTGTCCTTGACCTTTGACGTAGTTCTTCTTCACAATAGATGCACTCTCCCATAATTCTTGATCAATGGGCGGACGTGGGGTGCCTTCAGGATAGCGCTCATTCAATAAACGCTTATAAGTATCCCGTCATCATGTTAACAATTAAATAGTTAAAAATAAATTGGTAAAATTCTAAAGAATGACGTATGTGACGTCCCCAAAATAGGTATACATCACCCATTCTGAGTTGTCAAATACATGGTACAGAAACAACTACAACTTTATTAATACAATTGTCGTGCAAAATACGACAACAATTAAACTGTGAGTTTAAATACAAATATTGTCTTCTAGACAATATCCTCACCCAAATAAGTCCTCATTACAATTATTGAAATATTATTTTACAAAAATAGTGAGGACTTCTAAACAACTTTCTAGAACTGTCATTCCATACCCCGACTAGTACTCGCTACATTCTCGCCTCCTGAGAAGAAAAATAGAACAAAAAGTAAAAGGGTGAGCTCAACTAGCCCAGTAAAGAATATTATGACTAAGATAATATAGAACAAACTATCGTCAGTCTTCAACAGGGAAAAATATAATAGAATACAATAGACAACAAATTTTAAATCAATATTCGCAGCGAAAATAATAATTCATTAGAAGAGCTAAGTACAGAATGAAATCTACTATCTTCTATATATGAATTTAAAAGTTCATCGTCATTATTTTATCCCTGAACATCAATCAATATATAGCTGGAATCAAATATTCATCTTTGCACTACAGGCCAAAGATATTCTTTAGTTGGTCATGTTCATCTAAACACCTGTTCATCTTTGCACTACTATGACGCCCCCAAAATTAGGTATACATCACCCATCTTGGGTCGTCAGATACATAGTACAGAATACAAATACAACTTAATAATACAACTGTCGGGTACAATACGACAAAACATAAACTGTGAGTTTGAATACAAATATTATCTTCTAGAGAGTATTCATACTCAAAAGAGTCCTCATTACATTTATTAACACACCATTACATAGAATAGTGAGGACTACTAACTAATACTATCATTCGGACCATCACTCCGTACCCCGACTTGTCCCAGCTACGTTCTCATTTCCTGAAGAGAACAGTGAAAGAAAGGGTGAGCTCAACTAGCCCAGTAAGAAATATTATGACTAAGATAATGCAGAATAAATTATCATTAGCCTTCAACAATGTTAAACTGATAAAATATAATAGACATCAAGTTTAACTGTAGCGGAACAAGCAATCCATTAAAAGAGTCAAGTAGAAAATAAACTCTACTATCTTTTATGATTTAAAAGATTTTCCAACACTTTGATCGCTGAGACTCAGCTTAATAAAATAATCCACATCATCGAATCACCCCTGCACTACGGCCAAGGATATTCGTATATTCATTAATGGTCATGATCATGCCAACAACTGTCCATCAATGCACTACGGGCCAATGAGGACTTTTACCACATCATTTGTAACATTACGGTCATGATTACACCGAATAATCCCTGGTCATAATCATACCAAGTCCATCGATGCACTACAGGCCACAGATGACTTTCAACATTTTATAAACATGAGGATGATGACAATGATATAAGAATTCAATAAAACAAGTTCAAGAATTAATTTATCCAAGAATTAACAACGTCCAAATTGTCAACATGATACTGCTTTGTGGAGTAAAATTCAAGAATGCTTAGAAGAATATTTTCATGAAAAGATACTGGATGAAACGCAATTATCAAGGATATTTCACAAATTTCATGGAGTATAGAAGTCAAAACTTAACCAACTGAGTACAATAAAGAATGGAATAACAAAAGAAATCACCATGCATGCGATAGACCGCACAGACAGGTTATTCCAACAGAATAATAAATAATGGAACCAGGTCCGGCGTAAACGCACAGACAGGATATTCCGACAGAATAATAAATAATGGAACCAGGTCCGGCGTAAACGCACAGACAGGATATTCCGACAGAATAATAAAGAACAGTATAATAAATAATGGAACCAGGTCCGGTGTAAAACACACAGACAGGATGTTCCAACAGAATAATAATAAAGACGGAACCAGGTCCGGTGTAAAACACACAGACAGGATGTTCCAACAGAATAATAATAAAAACGGAACCAGGTCCGGTGTAAAACACACAGACAGGATGTTCCAACAGAATAATAGAAGAATGTCACCAAGTATAGGGTAGACCGCGTATACAGGTTATTCCAACAGAATAATAAGAAATGGAATAACAGTTCTCTTCATGAATAAGAAAGAATAACACCCCTTACCGTTTTAAAGAAGAGCTGAAGTAAGGAAGTAGTTAAGTAGCAGAATACTCTTCTTCTCTCTCTCTCTATAGTTTCTCTCTATAGTTTCTCTCTCTAGAGTTCAGTGAATTCGTAAGAAATAATGAAGGAATGAGCTGCTATTTATAGAAAAATAGAATGCATAGTAACTAATCCATGAACGGTCCAGATTGATTACTTTAATCTGACGGTCCATATTTAAAGAAAAATCTTTTAAATAAAATAAAATATATTCTATTTATAGAATAACTTTAATAAAGTATTTTGTTTTATATAAAAAGATGTTTCTGTTTTATTACGTTAATAATACGAATAAAACAAAACGTCATTATCGCTAAATAATTCATATTATTAACTGACAATAATTGAATCAAACTGAGTGACTTCTCACATAAGCATTAATAATCAATACCGTGTGCTACTATGCAACCACACGTATTACTGTACTTTTACTACCGAGTAGTTCAACAGTAACAATGGTAAAATTTCCGCCGTTATTTTTATAGAAAGATAATTCTGTCGTTTTCTCAATCCGACAATAATTCCGTTGTGGGGTCCACCAATGATTGTGCCGTCGTACGAATATTCCCCGACAAAAAGAATATTCTCCGACCAAACGAATATTTTATAACAACTTGCTTACTTTGCAAAATTTATAAATATTACCCACAACTATAACATTATATCAAATTAACTCCATAATATTCAAAAATGATATTTATAGAAAATTCATCTTTATTTATAAAAGTTGGGGTCTTACAACCTCCCCTTCTTATGAAATTTCGCCCTCGAAATTAGGGTACGTACCTGGTATGTCGAAGAGGTAAGGATACCTTGATTTCATTTCTGATTCTAACTCCCAAGTCATTTCCTCAACATCGTGGTTTCTCCACAAAACTTTGACTTGAGGTATAACCTTGGAGCGTAGAATATGTTCCTTCTTATCCAAGATTTGAACAGGAACTTCTTCATACGTCAAATCCTCCGCTATTTCGTCCGGTTCTAACTCAATAATGTGGTTCGGGTCTTCCACATATTTGCGTAACATGGATATGTGAAAAACGTTATGAACACGAGACATACTTGGCGGTAAAGCGAGTCTATAAGCCACAGTTCCTACTCGATCGAGGATTAAAAATGGACCGATGAATCGAGGATTTAGCTTTCCTCTCTTTCCAAATCTCGTAACTCCTTTCCATGGAGCAACACGTAAGAACACATGATCTCCTACATCAAATTCCACGTCCTTTCGATGAAGATCAGCATAACTCTTTTGTCGATCTTGTGAGGTTTTTATACGTTGTCGGATCGTTTGAATCTTTTCTGTAGTCATACGTACCAACTCCGGTCCCAACAACGTTGCTTCGCCCACCTCATCCCAGCATACTGGAGAACGACATTTTCTTCCATACAATGCTTCGAATGGAGCCATGCCAATACTTGCTTGATAACTGTTGTTGTAGGAAAACTCCACCAATGGTAAGAACTTGTCCCAACTTCCCTTGAAGTCAAAGACACAGAGTCTTAATAGATCTTCAAGAGTTTGAATAGTCCTCTCTGATTGTCCGTCCGTCTGAGGATGATATGCTGAACTAAATCGTAACTCCGTGCCCATAGCTTTTTGTAAACTAACCCAAAATCGTGAAGTGAATCTTGGGTCTCGATCAGAAACTATGGATACTGGCATACCATGCAGTCTTACAATCTCGTTTATGTACATACGAGCAAGACGTTCAAGTGTATAAGTTTCTCGTATCGGTAAGAAATGAGCAGACTTGGTCAATCTATCAACAATGACCCAAATCGCATCAATACCTTGAGAAACCCTAGGAAGACCGGTAACGAAATCCATGGTAATGTGCTCCCACTTCCATTCTGGAATTTCAAGTGGTTGCAATGGACCTTTTGGTACTTGATGCTCCGCTTTGACTCGTTGACAAGTTAGACACCTTGAGATAAACAACGCTATCTCTCTCTTCATATTGCTCCACCAAAATGTATGACGAAGATCATGATACATTTTGGTACTTCCAGGATGGATTGCAAACGGTGTGTTGTGCGCCTCCATCATGATTTCATACTTTAAATCAGGGTTGTTAGGAACACAAAGTCTGGAGTTGACTCGAAGTATTCCTTCTTCATCGATTCTTGCTTCCGGCATAGCACCTTCTTGCACTTTCTTCCTCATACGCATCAGCTCCAGGTCTGTAGCTTGAGCAGCTTTAACTTTATCGATTAAAGTCGGTTCTACTCGTATATTCGCCATCATCACATGGGTCCCTGGAGTCTTTAACTCTATCTCCATCCTTTGCAAGTCACACAAAATGGGCCTTTGCGTTGTTAATATTGCACTTGTACCCGCATATGATCTTCTACTCAATGCGTCAGCTACCACGTTCGCTTTTCCAGGATGGTATTGAATGGTATGATCATAATCTTTCAACAGTTCAAGCCAACGTCGTTGTCGCATGTTGAGTTCCTTTTGAGTGAAGAAATATTTGAGGCTTTTATGATCCGTAAAGATCTCCACTTTCTCCCCATACAAGTAATGCCTCCAAATTTTAAGTGCAAAGACAACAGCTGCCAACTCTAGATCATGAGTAGGATAATTCCTCTCATATTCCTTGAGTTGTCTTGATGCATAGGCTATGACTTTTCCATGTTGCATGAGAACGCATCCCAACCCTTTGCTCGAAGCATCACTGTAGATGACAAATCCCTCCGAGCCAGATGGTATTGTTAGAACAGGTGCTGAAATGAGTCTCCTCTTGAGTTCTTGAAAACTCTGCTCACATTCTTCGCTCCAACCAAACTTTGTATCTTTCCGAGTCAGCTGAGTTAATGGAGTAGCGATTCGAGAAAATCCTTCCACGAATCTCCGATAATAACCAGCTAAACCAAGAAAGCTACGTACCTCGGTCACTGATTTAGGTTGCTCCCAGCTTTGAATAGCTTCAATCTTTGCCGGGTCAACCGATATTCCACGACTTGATACTACGTGCCCAAGGAATGCTACCTCCTCCAGCCAGAACTCGCATTTCTTCAACTTGGCATAAAGCTTGTATTCACGAAGCTTTTGGAGTACCAGCCTCAAGTGTTGCTCATGATCTTCACGGCTTTTGGAATAAATAAGGATGTCATCAATAAAGACGACCACAAAGTGATCCAAATATTCCTTGAATACCCGGTTCATCATATCCATGAAGGCAGCAGGAGCATTAGTCAATCCAAAGGACATGACTAGGAATTCATAATGCCCGTACCGAGTTCTAAAAGCCGTCTTTGGAATATCCTCAGTTCTAACCTTCAGCTGATGATATCCAGAACGAAGATCGATCTTTGAAAAGAATTGTGCTCCTTGCAACTGGTCAAACAGGTCATCAATACGTGGCAATGGGTACCTGTTTTTGATGGTGACATGATTCAACTCCCGATAATCAATACAAAGTCGCATACTTCCATCTTTCTTCTTCACGAACAGAACAGGAGCACCCCAAGGAGAAGTACTAGGACGAATAAAACCAATGTCTAACAATTCCTGCAGTTGGGTCTTTAACTCCTGAAGTTCAATAGGAGCCATTCGATATGGGGCTTTGGAAATGGGTTTTGTACCGGGTTCAAGGTCGATACAAAATTCAATTTCACGCTCTGGGGGTAGGCCAGGAAGTTCTTCAGGGAATACGTCAGGGAATTTATTAACAATAGAAATATCATTCAAAACTGACGTATTTTTGTTTAGATCTGTGACATGAGCTAAGAAAGCTTGACATCCGTTTTTCAATAAACGAATAGCTTTATGGCTTGAGATGACAGCGATTGATTTTAATGGTTTGGTTGCTTGAATTCGCATAATAGGTCGATTAGGAATATGAAAGCTAACAACCTTACGAAAACAATCAATTTTTGCATGATGAGTAGTTAACCAATCAATCCCTAGAATCACGTCAAATGCAAGTATTTTTAATGAAATAAGATCGACAGGTAATGTGTGGGTACCAACTTGAACCAAACAAGACTTATAAACCGTGGATGTAATGAAGGTTTCTCCCAATGGAGTTTCAACTGCTAAGTCAAAGTCTAATTTCTCCGGAATCAAATTTAATCGATGAGCGCAAGTAGGAGAAATAAAAGAATGGGTTGAACCGGTATCAAATAAAGTATAGACTTCGTTAGAGTTTATGATAAGCTTACCCGTGATGACCTCATTCGGGTTCCTTGCTTCTGGGAGGTCACAACAAACGCTCTCCCTTGCACAACCGGTTTTGACTTTTCTGGGACGGCCTTTGGTGCCTCCATCCTAGCTGAATTTGTCTTCGGTAAACGACAAAATCGGGCTAAATGACCTTCTCTTCCACAATTATAACATGCTTTGGACGGCATCGCGCAGTTTGGACTGATGTGCCCCTCCCCTCCGCATTTGAAACATATGATAGGTGGTCGTTCTCCTTCCTTAACGACAGGTGCTGGTGCTGACGTCTTTCCATCATTGTTGAATCTCCTCTTCTTGAAATGTCCATTCTTATTGTTTTGGCCCTGATTACCACCGAAGTGGTTACCATTTCTGGCCTGTTGATTCCCTCCACGCTTGTTGTCACCGCTTCGATGACTGCTCTCACTGGTATTATCATTTTGCCGGCTGCTCTCTTTTGGTTGCGTTATCTCGTTATCGCGCTCCACCAACTGAGCCCTATTTACAACATCTGAATACAAACACAGTTTATGAGAAACAAGATGTTGACGTATCTCCGGCTTCAAACCTCTTAAAAACATCCGCGTCATTCTTTCTTCATTATCCACCAGGTGGGACGCAAACCGGGATAACTCCGCAAATTTTGCCTCGTACTGCGACACGGTCATATTATTCTGCTCCAATTTGATGAACTCCACCTCCTTCATGTGACGAATACTCTCGGGAAAGTATTTGTCGTTAAACAGCTCTTGGAACTTCTCCCAAGACATCTTCAGTGCGGCAGGTTGAGTACGCTTTATCGATTCCCACCAGTAATCTGCCTCTCCTCGCAACATAAAGGCGGCAAAGGGAACCTTTTGCTCCTCGGAGCAACCCAAGACATCAAATATCTTGGTGATCTGCTTTATCCATGTTTCAGCTACAAGTGGTTTGGGTTCTCCCTTAAACTCCGGTGGTCCCAGCTCCTTAAACTGTTTAGCGGTGACCGCCTGAGAGTTTCCAGTATTTCCACCTACGTTGTGGACAGGAGCCGCTTTCACCTGTTGTTGCATGAATTGCATAAAGCCTCTGAACATTTGATCATTCATCATTTGGTCAGTGTTGTTGTTTGCATGAGGATTGTCACCTTCCTGATGCACATTATCCTGATTATTGATATGTGGTGAATCAACAGTCGTCTGTGCTCCATTGCTATTCTCAACATTCTCAGATGCCATTTTCAGATACTGCCACAAAATAAAAATTAATTGATATGTCATATATTATCCTTATATTATGACCGACCAATTAAATACCATGCAAATAAACTTAGGTATGTCATACTAGCGAAGGAATTCCCCGTCTCTCCCCTCCTAGTTCTATTCTCACATCTTAGCCAGGGATCATATCCCTAAGCTCTGATACCAACTGTGACGCCCCCAAAATTAGGTATACATCACCCATCTTGGGTCGTCAGATACATAGTACAGAATACAAATACAACTTAATAATACAACTGTCGTGTACAATACGACAAAACATAAACTGTGAGTTTGAATACAAATATTATCTTCTAGAGAGTATTCATACTCAAAAGGAGTCCTCATTACATTTATTAACACACCATTACATAGAATAGTGAGGACTACTAACTAATACTATCATTCGGACCATCACTCCGTACCCCGACTTGTCCCAGCTACGTTCTCATTTCCTGAAGAGAACAGTGAAAGAAAGGGTGAGCTCAACTAGCCCAGTAAGAAATATTATGACTAAGATAATGCAGAATAAATTATCATTAGCCTTCAACAATGTTAAACTGATAAAATATAATAGACATCAAGTTTAACTGTAGCGGAACAAGCAATCCATTAAAAGAGTCAAGTAGAAAATAAACTCTACTATCTTTTATGATTTAAAAGATTTTCAACACTTTGATCGCTGAGACTCAGCTTAATAAAATAATCCACATCATCGAATCACCCCTGCACTACGGCCAAGGATATTCGTATATTCATTAATGGTCATGATCATGCCAACAACTGTCCATCAATGCACTACGGGCCAATGAGGACTTTTACCACATCATTTGTAACATTACGGTCATGATTATACCGAATAATCCCTGGTCATAATCATACCAAGTCCATCTATGCACTACAGGCCACAGATGACTTTCAACAGAATATAAACATGAGGATGATGACAATGATATAAGAATTCAATAAAACAAGTTCAAGAATTAATTTATCCAAGAATTAACAACGTCCAAATTGTCAACATGATACTGCTTTGTGGAGTAAAATTCAAGAATGATCAGGAGAATATTTTCATGAATAGATACTGGATGAAACGCAATTATCAAGGATATTCCACAAATTTCATGGAGTATAGAAGTCAAAACTTAACCAACTGAGTACAATAAAGAATGGAATAACAAAAAAAATCACCATGCATGCGATAGACCGCACAAACAGGTTATTCCAACAGAATAATAAATAATGGAACCAGGTCCGGCGTAAACGCACAGACAGGATATTCCGACAGAATAATAAATAATGGAACCAGGTCCGGCGTAAACGCACAGACAGGATATTCCGACAGAATAATAAAGAACAGTATAATAAATAATGGAACCAGGTCCGGTGTAAAACACACAGACAGGATATTCCAACAGAATAATAATAAAGACGGAACCAGGTCCGGTGTAAAACACACAGACAGGATGTTCCAACAGAATAATAATAAAAACGGAACCAGGTCCGGTGTAAAACACACAGACAGGATGTTCCAACAGAATAATAGAAGAATGTCACCAAGTATAGGGTAGACCGCGTATACAGGTTATTCCAACAGAATAATAAGAAATGGAATAACAGTTCTCTTCATGAATAAGAAAGAATAACACCCCTTACCGTTTTAAAGAAGAGCTGAAGTAAGGAAGTAGTTAAGTAGCAGAATACTCTTCTTCTCTCTCTCTCTATAGTTTCTCTCTATAGTTTCTCTCTCTAGAGTTCAGTGAATTCGTAAGAAATAATGAAGGAATGAGCTGCTATTTATAGAAAAATAGAATGCATAGTAACTAATCCATGAACGGTCCAGATTGATTACTTTAATCTGACGGTCCATATTTAAAGAAAAATCTTTTAAATAAAATAAAATATATTCTATTTATAGAATAACTTTAATAAAGTATTTTGTTTTATATAAAAAGATGTTTCTGTTTTATTACGTTAATAATACGAATAAAACAAAACGTCATTATCGCTAAATAATTCATATTATTAACTGACAATAATAGAATCAAACTGAGTGACTTCTCACATAAGCATTAATAATCAATACCGTGTGCTACTATGCAACCACACGTATTACTGTACTTTTACTACCGAGTAGTTCAACAGTAACAATGGTAAAATTTCCGCCGTTATTTTTATAGAAAGATAATTCTGTCGTTTTCTCCATCCGACAATAATTCCGTTGTGGGGTCCACCAATGATTGTGCCGTCGTACGAATATTCCCCGACAAAAAGAATATTCTCCGACCAAACGAATATTTTATAACAACTTGCTTACTTTGCAAAATTTATAAATATTACCCACAACTATAACATTATATCAAATTAACTCCATAATATTCAAAAATGATATTTATAGAAAATTCATCTTTATTTATAAAAGTTGGGGTCTTACAACTACGGGCCAAAGATATTCATCAGAAAATCATTCATCTTTGCACTACAGGCCAAAGATATTCAGTTATATCATCATTTAGGACTGAGGATGATGAAAAATATTTTTCAAAAAATGAATCCAGTGAAACAAAAGAACAAATATTAAGGATTCGTACTTTAAACAATCCGAGCTCAAAAATACTTCATAAATAATCATATTAGAGTAAAATTCAAGAATGATCAAAACATGGTTACAATCAAAGCTAGTATCCATAATAGATATCTTGGATAAAAACGAAAATTTAATTTTTCGGTGAATAGTGCCGTATTCGTGAATAGTGCCGTATACGTGAATAGTAACCCCGACACAAAAAATTCCAAATTTGATAAAAAAATTCAGATCAATATTTCGGCATAATGATATTGAAAGAAATAATATTATTTATAAAAAAAATAACATCCCTTACCTCCAAAAAAATAGTACTTCTGACTGGAATACTGGATATAGTGCTGAAGGAACTTGCACCGTATAGCAACACTCAAAGTATTAAAATACTCACAAGAATACGCTCGATAATATAGAGAGAGAAGATTTCAGTTTCTGGTGTAATTTTTAATTCTAACTTAAGCATCCTATTTATAGAAAAATGCTTAGAACACCAAAGTAGAAAATTTAATAAAATAATAATATATTTTATTAACTTTCCTACGCACACAAACTTGGTCCAAAATCAGCCACACACCTCACCAAAAGTCACAAAAATGTTTTTCATGCAAAAGTCACTTAAAACTCCAAAAAAAAAATAATAATTAATTAATCCGGAATTTTAATAATTCACAATAAATAGCCCTTTTATCAGAAAAATTTAAATCTTATGTCCATTCCATAGGAAATTTAATTCTCTACAACTTTGTAGTTTTAAGTTTTTCTAAATTCCAAATAAAAATTGACCGAAACCTATATACGGACGATTTTATAGTCTATAATCAATTTTCAGTCAAGAAATGGGGTCCACAGACATGAAAAACATGTTTTAAACATTTTTAGTAACAAAAATACTCTTCCTCCTCATATACTTATATATCACATATTTATTGTAAAAATATCACCATTATTATATTATTATAATCTAATAATATATTTAAATTAATTTTTTATCAAAAAAAGATAAAATATTAATTTTCAACAATTGTCACATTAAAAAATTTCCCGATCTATATCCACATACAATGAATATTTTCCTCATCATAAAAAATAATAATTAATTATTCACAAATAATATTACAGAATCACAATACTGACAACCAGACAGTTCCCAGGAAAGAGGGGGCTTTCCAATAAGGATATCTCCTTACTGGCGCGCAATTAGGTGACCAAATCTCTCTTTAGACAGAACTTTCTAGACATTGTCAATAATGTTATCTAATAATATTATTCAGATAATATGAATTATTGCTCCGATAATGGAATATACTGCGTAGTGACAATTATTGAAACAACAGTAATATAAAATATCAACGTATCAATTATTGAATCAATAAAATAAAATATTGAACAGTAATTTCTGTAACAATTATTGAGTAGTGCCTTCTTACGTAGGAATCAATAATTGGTGTAATACCGTGTGCTACTGTGTTTTAACCACCGAGTATTTCAACAGTATTAACGGTAACAACTACGCCGTTATTTATAAATAACTTATATTTGTCATTTTCTTCATCCAATCGCTTTCCGTTATGGGGCCCACACAAGGCTGTGCCATCGTACGTATATTCCCCAACAGTAAGAGTATTCCACAACCAAACGAATATTCCCCGACAATAATGAATATTTTATAACCACTTGCTTATTTAAACTATTTGCGCATTTTATCCATAACTAACCACATTAATCAAATCAACCCTTACTATTTCAAAGTAATAAATAGAGGAAATTTAATTTCATTTAATAATAAGTTGGGGTCTTACAACCTCCCCTATTTATGAAATTTCGTCCTCGAAATTGGCGTACGTACCTGGTGTTTCGAAAAGATGAGGATACCTCGCTTTTATTTCCGTTTCTAACTCCTAGGTCATTTCTTCAATAGCATGGTTCTTCCACAAAACTTTGACTTGTGGTATGACCTTTGTGCGTAGGACATGCTCCTTTCTATCCAAGATCTTAATAGGTACCTCCTCATACGTTAAGTCTTCAGCTATCTTGTCCGGTTCGAACTCAATAACGTGGTTCGGGTCTTTCACATATTTATGAAGGACATATATGTGAAAAACGTTATGAACACGAGACATACTTGGAGGTAACGCGAGTCTATAAGCCACATTTTCTACTCGGTCAAGAATCTGAAATGAACCAATAAATCGTGGATTGAGCTTTCCTCTTTTCCCAAATCTTGGAAATCCCTTCTATGGAGCCACACGCAATAATACATGATCCCCAATATTAAATTCCACGTCCTTTCGATGAAGATCCGCATAATTCTTTTATCGATCCTGTGCTGTTTGTATGCGTTGTCGAATCATTTGGATCTTTTTTGTAGTCATACGTACCAACTCTGGTCCCAACAATGTTGCTTCACCCACATCGTCCCAACATACTAGAGAGCGACACTTTCGTCCATACAATGCCTCGAATGGAGCCACACCTATACTTGCCTGATAATTGTTGTTGTAGGAGAATTCTACCAATGGTAAATACTTATCCCAACTCCCTTTGAAGTCTAGGATACAGAGTCTTAATAGATCTTCAAGAGTTTGAATAGTCCTCTCTGATCGTCCGTTCGTTTGAGGATGGTATGCCGAACTGAATCGTAATTCCGTGCCCATAGCTTTTTGCAAGCTAACCCAAAATCGTGAAGTGAATCTTGGGTCACGATCCGAAACTATGGATACTGGCATGCCATGTAATCTCACAATCTCATTTACATACATACGAGCAAGACGTTCAAGGGAATAAGTCTCCCGTATCGGCAAGAAATGAGCAGACTTAGTTAATCTATCAACAATAATCCAAATAGCATTTATGCTTTGAGAAACCGTGGGAAGACCTGTAACGAAATTCATGGTAATGTGTTCCCACTTCCATTTCAGAATCTCAAGTGGTTGCAATGGAGCCTTAGGAACTTGATGCTCCGCCTTTACACGTTGACATGTTAAACACCTCGAGATAAACTTTGCAATCTCTCTCTTTATATTGTTCCACCAAAATGTATGTCAAAGATCACGATATATTTTGGTACTTCCAGGATGGATTGTAAATGGTGTATTGTGTGCCTCCATCATGATCTTGTACTTCAAATCAGAATCGTTAGGAACACAAAGTCTAGAGTGGACTCGAAGTATTCCTTCTTCATCGATTCTTGCTTCTGGAATAACACCTTCTTGTACTTTCTTCTTCATACGCATCAGTTCCGGGTCTGTGGCTTGAGCAACTTTAACTTTATCGATTAAAGTTGGTTCTATGTGTATACTTGACATCATTGCATGGGTCCCCGGAGTCTTGAATTCTATCTTCAACTTTTGTAAATCACACAAAATGAGCCTTTGTGTTGACAACATCGCACTCGTTCTCGCGTATGATCTTCTGCTTAATGTGTCAGCTACCACGTTCGCTTTTCCAAGATGGTATTGAATGGTATGGTCGTAGTCTTTTAACAGCTCGAGCCAACGTCGTTGCCGCATGTTGAGTTCCTTTTGGGTGAAGAAATATTTGAGGCTTTTATGATCTGAATATATATCCACTTTCTCCCCATATAGATAGTGTCTCCAGATCTTTAGCGCGAAAACGACTGCTGCCAACTCTAGATCATGAGTAGGATAATTCCTCTCATACTCTTTAAGTTGTCGTGAGGCATAGGCTATGACTTTCTCATGTTGCATGAGAACACATCCTAACCCTTTGCCTGAAGCATCGTTGTAGATAACAAATCCATTTGAACCAGATGGTATTATCAGAACAGGTGCCGAAATGAGTCTCCTCTTAAGCTCTTGGAAACTCTTCTCGCATTCCTCGCTCCATACGAATTTTGTATCCTTCCGAGTCAGCTGAGTTAATGAAGTAACAATTCAAGAAAACCCATCCATGAATCTCCGAAAAATAACCAGCTAGGCCCAGAAAGCTACGTATTTCGGTCACCGACTTAGGTTGCTCCCAACTTTGTATTGCTTCAATCTTCGTCGGGTCAACAGATACTCCATGTTTTGACACCACGTGCCTAAGGAATGCTACTTCCTCAAGCCAAAACTCGCATTTCTTCAACTTGGCATATAGCTTGTTTTTACGAAGCCTTTGGAGTGCCAGCTTCAAATGGTGCTCATGATCTTCATGACTTTTGGAATATATGAGGATGTCATCAATAAAGACAACAACAAACTGATCCAAATATTCCTTGAATACTCGGTTCATCATATCCATGAAAGCCGCAGGAGCATTAGTCAATCCGAAAGACATGACTAAGAATTCATAATGCCCGTACCGAGTTCTGAAGGCAGTCTTTGGATTATCGTCAGTTCTAATTTTCAGCTGACGATATCCAGAACGAAGATCGATCTTTGAGAAGAATTGTGCTCCTTGTAAGTGGTCAAACAGGTCATCAATACGAGGTAGCGGATACCTATTCTTGATGGTGACATGGTTCAATTCCCGGTAGTCAATACAAAGTCGCATACTCCCGTCTTTCTTCTTTACGAATAAAACAGGAGCACCCCAAGGAGATGTACTAGGACGAATGAAACCGATGCCCAATAACTCCTGTAGTTGGACCTTTAACTCCTGAAGTTCAATAGGAGCCATTCGATATGGGGTTTTAGAAATGGGCTTTGTACCAGGTTCAAGATCAATAAAGAATTTAACTTCACGTTCCGAGGGTAGACCGAGAAGTTCTTCAGGAAATACGTCAGGAAAGTCACTAACAACAGGAATATTATTCAAATCTGACGTGTCTTTATTCAAATCCATAACATGGGCTAAGAAATCTTGACATCCGTTTTTCAATAAACGAATAGCTTTATGACTTGATATGACAGTGATTAATTTTAGTGGTTTAGTTGCTTGAATTCGTACAACAGGTTGGTTAGGAATATGAAAACTAACAACCTTACGAAAATAATCAATTTTGGCATGATGAGTAGTTAACCAATTAATCCCTAAAATCACATCAAAAGCAAGTATCTTTAAAGAGATAAGGTTAACAGGTATTATGATGGTGCCAACTTGGATCAAACAAGATTTATAAATAGTGGATGTGATGAAAGTTTCTCCTAACGGAGTCTCCACAGATAGGTCAAAGTCTAATTTCTCCGGAGTAAAGTTTAAACGTTGAGCACAAGCAGGAGAGATAAATGAATGGGTAGCACCGGTATCTAGTAATGTATAGACTTCGCAAGAATTTATGATTAGTTTACCCGTGATCACCTCGTTTGGGTTCCTTGCATTTTGACCAGTCACGACAAACGCTCTTCCAGGAACCGTTGACTTTAAATTTTTTGGAACAACCTTTTGAGTCACCATCCCCGCTAGACTTGGTTTCGCTACTGTATAATCTCGAGCGATATGTCCTTCCTTTCCACAATTATAGCATACCTTGAACTGTTGTGGACAGTTTGGGCTGATATGTCCCTCTTTTCCGTATTTATAGCATACGACCGGTGGTCGTTCTCCTTCCTTAGAACCAGTTACTACTGGTGCTTACGTCTTCACATTGTCATTGTTGAATTTCCTCTTTTTAAAATCTCCCCCCGAATCGCTTCTTCTATTTTCATGGCCACGATTACCACCAGAGTGGTTACCGCTTTTATCTGAATTTTTCTTTCCTCGCTGGTTATCGTTGCTCCGATGACTGCTGTCACCGGTATGACCCTGGTTGTGGTCCCTCGGCTGAACGTACTCATTATCTCGCTCTAATAATTAAGTCCTGTTGACAACATCTGAATATAGAGAAAATTTATGAGAAATGAGATACTGACGTATGTCGGGTTTCAAACCTCTTAGAAACATCCGTGTCATACGTTCCTCATTCTCCACCAAATGAGTTGCAAACCTGGATAACTCTGCAAACTTCGCCTCGTACTGGGACACCGTCATGTTGTTTTGTTCCAGTCTAATAAACTCCACTTCCTTCATATGACAAATGCTTTCAGGAAAGTACTTGTCATTGAACAGTTTTTGAAACGTCTCCCAAGACATGCTGAGTGCGGCTAGATGGGTACGCTTCACAGATTCCCACCAGTAATCTGCCTCATTACGGAACATAAAGGTGGCGAATGGAATCTTATGTTCCTCCGTGCATCCCAAGACATCGAATATCTTGGTAATTTGTTTGACCCACGTCTCCGCCTTAATCGGATCCGGCTTTCCCCAGAATTCTGGTGGTCCCAACTCCTTGAACTGCTTGGCTGTGACCAGCTGTGCGTTGCCATTATTTCTACCTGTATTTTGAACAGGAGTCTCCCTCGTATGGTTTTGCATAAACCGCAAAAAGCTTCTAAACATTTCATCTTTTATCGTCTGCTCAGTGGTGCAATTTACAGGAGGAACATTGCCGGCCTATTGCACGTTTTCCTCGTTAGTGAGTACAGGCGTCTCTACGGTCTCATTTACTCCATTGTTAACATTCTCAGTTGCCATTCTCAAATACTGCCATAAAATAAGGGTTAATTAAACAAATTAACATATCACATAATATCCATATCTTATAACCGACTAACAAATAAGCTTAGGTAGGACACACTAGCGAAGGATTTACTCATCTTTCCCCTCCTAGTTCTATTCCCCGATCTCCGCCAGAGATCATATCCCTAAGCTCTGATACCAACTGTGATGCCCCCAAAATAGGTATACATCACCCATTCTGAGTTGTCAAATATATGGTACAAAAACAACTACAACTTTATTAATACAATTGTCGTGCAAAATACGACAACACTTAAACTGTGAATTTAAATACAAATATTGTCTTCTAGACAATATCCTCACCCAAATAAGTCCTCATTACAATTATTGATACATTATTTTATAAAAATGGTGAGGACTACTAAACAACATTCTAGAACCGTCATTTCATACCCCGACTAGTACTCGCTACATTCTCGCCTCCTGAGAAGAAAAATGGAACATAAAGGAAAAAGGTGAGCTCAACTAGCCCAGTAAAAAATATTATGACTAAGATAATATAGAACAAATTATCGTTAGTCTTCAACAGGGAAAAATATAATAGAATACAATAGACAATAAATTTTAAATCAATATTCGCAGCGGAAATAATAATTCATTAGAAGAGTTAAGTAGAGAATGAAATCTACTATCTTCTATATATGAATTTAAAAGTTCATCGTCATTATTTTATCCCTGAACATCAATCAATATATAGCTGGAATAAAATATTCATCTTTGCACTACAGGCCAAAGATATTCTTCAATTGGTCATGTTCATCTAAACACCTGTTCATCTTTGCACTACGGGCCAAAGATATTCATCAGAAAATCATTCATCTTTGCACTACAGGCCATAGATATTCAGTTATATCATCATTTAGGACTGAGGATGATAAAAAATATTTTAAAGAAAACGAATCCAGTGAAACAAAAGAACAAATATTAAGGATTCGCACTTTAAACAATCCGAGTTTAAAAATACTTCATAAATAATAATAGTGGAGTAAAATTCAAGAATGATCAAAACATGGATACAATCAAAGCTAATATCCATAATAGATATCTTGGATAAAAACGAAAATTTAATTTTTCGGTGAATAGTACCGTATTCGTGAATAGTGCCGTATACGTGAATAGTAACCCCGACACAAAAAGTTCTAAATTTGATAAAAAAAAATTAGATCAATATTTCGGCATAATGATATTGAAAGAAATAATATCATTAATAAAAAAAATAACATCCCTTACCTCCAAAAAAATAGTACTTCTGACTGGAATACTGGATATAGTGCTGAAGGAACTTGCATCGTATAACAACACTCAAAATATTAAAATACTCACAAGAATACGCTCGTTAATATAGAGAGAGAAGATTTCAGTTTCTGGTGTGATTGCCAATTCTAACTTAAGCACCCTATTTATAGGAAAAATGCTTAGAACACCAAAGCAGAAAATTTAATAAAATAATAATATATTTTATTAACTTTCCTACGCACACAAACTTGGTCCAAAATCAGCCACACACCTCGCCAAAAGTCACAAAAATGTTTTTCATGCAAAAGTCACTTAAAACTGCAAAAAAATTAATAATCAATTAATCCGAAACTTCAATAATTCATAATAAATAGCCCTTTTATCAGAAAAATTCAAATCTTATGTGCATTCCATAGAAAATTCAATTCTCTACAACTTTGTAGTTTTAAGTTTTTCCAAATTCCAAACAGAAATTGACCGAAACCTACATACGGACGATTTTACAGGCTACAATCAAATTTCAGTCAAGAAATGGGGTCCACAGACATGAAAAATATGTTTTAAACATTTTTAGTAACAAAAATACTCTTCCTCCTCATATACTCATATATCACACATTCATTGTAAAAATATCACCATTTTTATATTATTATAATATAATAATATATTTAAATGAATTTTTTATCAAAAAAAGATAAAATATTAATTTTCAACAATTGTCAGATTAAAAATTTCCTCCATTTATATCCACATACAATGAATATTTTTCTCATCATATAAATCAATAATTAATTATTCACAAATAATATTACAGAATCACAATACTGACAACGAGGCAGTTCCCAGGAAAGAGGGGACTTTCCAATAAGGATCTCTCCTTACTGGCGTGCAATTAGGTGACCAAACCTCTCCTTAGACAGAACTTTTTAGACATTACCAATAATGTTATCTAATAATATTATTCAGATAATATAAATTTTTGCTCCGATAATGGAAAATACTGCGTAGTGACAATTATTGAAACAACAGTAATATAAAATATCAACGTAGCAATTATTGAATCAATAAAATAAAATATTGAATAGTAATTAATGTAACAATTATTGAGTAGTTCCTTCTCGCGTAAGAATTAATAATTGGTGTAATACCGTGTGCTACTGTGTTTTAACCACCGAGTATTTCAACAGTATTAACGGTAACTACGTCGTTATTTATAAATAATTTATACTTGTCGTTTTCTTCATCCAATCGCTTTCTATTATGGGGCCCACATAAGGCTGCGCCGTCGTACGAATATTCCCTGACAGTAAGAATATTTCACGACCAAACGAATATTCACTGACAATAATGAATATTTTATAACCACTTGCTTATTTAAACTATTTGCGCATTTTACCCATAACTAACCACATTAATCAAATCAACCCTTACTATTACAAAGTGATAAATAGAGGAAATTTAATTTCATTTAATAATAAGTTGGGGTCTTACAACGTAAAACTTGATAAACAAGATCAAAGTTGTTAAAACTTATTACCACTATCTGGATAGCATCAGGCAGACCATTACGGGTGGCCACGTACACATCCAGCCAATGGATAGGCTGACCTTGAGATTGAGACTCCTATACAAAACATATTCCAATATTACTATGTAAAAATGTGATATTCTACAATTCATGATTGTAAACATATTAAAACTATTCATACATACCCTGACAGTGATATATTGTAACTGTGAAATACTGCCTCCCCTATAGGTTCCTTTAGCCTTTTCACCATCAGGTACACCCGAGGATCTGGTAGTGGCGGCAGTCTTGCGTCTTTTGACCCAGCTCTTAGCTCTCCATTGGGCACATATCTCAGCCCATATGGACTGGGTGCACCACCAGGGGCTATACTCGTGCATGTAATCTTCTCCCTGGCCTGGATGGCCGATCGATGCATTGTGGAGGGCTTTTTATCGTTCTTTGTTCAAATTATCTTTGGCACGGACGGCGCACTTCTGCCAATATAGTGTGTGTATCAGTAAAGCCTACTCGTCCTCCCATCTATACCTTTTCTGCAAATAAAACAACAATAATAATATTAAAACGGTACTTTTAACATATAATCCAACACTACTAAACAATTATCCTTAGAATATTATATTATCTGTCATAATTAAAAAAAACATACCTGAAATTCAGCCCAAACTGCATCCTTGTGGACGATAGGTGTGCTCGCTCACGTAATCACATGTGTGGGCTAATTCTGTAAGCACAGCTGTGAAATGCACTTGACGATCCTATTATCTAAAAAATCACTATAACATACAATAATTTACATCAAAGATAAGTAGATATATTATAATATTTAAAGAAATTTACATTAGTTATATAACTTGTATAAATAGAATCTAAAATGCATATATATAAATGATGCGAACGTACGTGCTGTTCGGAGGAGGACGAATCTGAATAAGAATCCGATCATCCGGATTAATAAGGGCCTTTGGCACATGATTAGGCCCCCTACCCAAGCTGCGATTTTTTTGCGTTGTTTTAGAAGCCATCTATATATTACAAATTTCAAGATGTTAGTATGACTTATATTTGATTACATGTATATATGAATATAAAATGACAATAATGACAGGAAATTGCATTTAAATAGTTAAGTACATAAACATAACAGTGATATAAAGATGTTAGTATGAGTTATATTTGATTACATGTATATATGAATATAAAATGATAATAATGACAGGAAATTGCATTTAAATAGTTAAGTACATAAACATGACAGTAATATAAAAAATATGTAATGCTAAACATACATTTCATTTGTTCAAGTGTCAATGTCTGAGTCAGAATCATCTTGTATACGTATTTCAGATTCATAACCATCATCTGCTTCAGATTCAGTGTCAGATTCAGTCAATAACTCTTCCTCCTCAGTATCAATGTCATCTGACACAAGTATTGACTCAGGATCTAATTCATGTGGTTCATCTCCACCATCTAACTGGATTACTTCATTGTCGTCCTCCACATTTATTATAGTTTGTCTATAAAGCATCTGCTCTCGGTATATCTCCTCATCAACTACATCTACACGACTGCGCGCGAGAGTATGAATTACAACTTGCTAATTTGTAGGCGGTCTATCCCTTTTCCTAACAGGACTAGGAGTGTAGTATACTTGTACTGTTTGAGTTGGTAAAACAAACAGTTCGTTGGAGTAAGCATACCTATGGAGGTCAATATCGATGATTTAATGTCTGTCAACACGTATCCCTTTTTCTGAATCAAACCAACAACACTTGAATAAGTTAATATGACCCCCGTACGTGCCCTTGTACAACAACTCTACGATTTCCTCCAACTTCCCATAAAAGGTACGACCAAGCTCAATGTAACAATCTCCTTGGACACACACTCCAGAGTTCGTTGTTCTTTTACCGCGCCCATATGCCTTTATTTGAAATTCACAACAATTTATTTTGTAACCATTGCGGCTGACTTGGTCCCTGTCTGGTCCCATAGCTAGGACTTGTACATTAGCCAAAATCGTTGATCCCTCAGTCAAAGCCTATAAAAACTTCATCTTATTAAATGAAGTCATAGTTAATATGGAGTATATATATATGTCGTGCTTAAGAAATTGAACTTACTTTTTCCTTTAGCTAAAGTGCAAATTTTTTATCACGATTGATTTGAATATCTTTATCAGTTATGCCAGGATGCTTCATTTTTAACTCATCGTCGTACAATCTATACAATGTTATAAACATTAAAATATTGGAATGTATATTACATGTCATTGAAAGTTAAGGGATAAATTTTTTAGTTTACATGTGTACCTCACAAATTTGTCAATCTCCTCGCAATTGAGAAGAATGTAAGTGTGTGCAGCATGTAATTCTTGCTTAGAGAGGAATATGTGCTTTCCTATTCCATAAGCGCGACCCGATAGACCAAATACAGAAAGCCGACCATTTAGTTCAATATTTCCCCCGTCATCATGTCTCGAGACTCGATTGGCCTTTGTCAAGACTTTGTCCAGAAAATAGTCTGAGACAAACGTAGATATTTCATCGAAACTGTATGTCTCACATATCGACCCCTCGACATAAGCTCTATTCTTCACCTTCCTCTTAAGGTTTTCCATCATCCTCTCGAAAGGGTACATCCATCTATGAGCTTCATAGGGAAGATGGATTTGCAAATGCTCCATGGAGTCAAAAAAACCAGGTGGGAATATTTTTTCCAGTTTACACTTGATCTCTATGTTGTTCTTCTCAAGTACAGACATGTCCTTCTCATTTAATGTTTTTGAACATAAGTCTTTGAAAAAATGACTAAGATCCATCAAACTATCCCATATTGGTTTATCAAGCAGATCCCAAAATGATATAGGCATGAGTCTCTCCATGAACACATGACAGTCATGACTCTTCATCCCTTGCAATTTCCCACCCGTAACACACCTTGCAATGTTTGACGCATATCCATATGGTAGTTTTAGAGACTTAACCCACGTGCACACATCTTCAACTTGCTTTTTGAACAATGTGTACCTTGCATGCGGCTTGACAATCTTACCATTAGGAGATTCATAAAGTTCTAATCCAGGAAGCTTACAAATATCTTTCATGTCTAAACGTGCCTTATTATTATCTTTTGTCTTCCCCGTAACATTCATCACGGTGTTAAACACATTGTCGAACACATTCTTCTCAATATGCATCACATCTAGATTATGACGAATCAAATTTGTAGACCAATAAGACAGATCCCAAAAGATGCTTCTCCGAACCCGGTTATGAGATTCGCCAAACCCATTGATTATGTTTGTGGCATCAATCTTACCCAATGGGATGACCAGAAATTTCATCACACGGTCTTGCATCTCCGTTCCCGACAATCGCAGTGTAGGCATATCATTGTCTACTTTTCCTTTCCTGATGTGTTCGCTATTTCTTCGAAACAGGTGATCTATCGGCAAGAACTGACGATGACAGTCAAACCAGCAAGGCTTTCGACCTTTTGATAGATTGAAAGACTTTGTATGCTCCATACAATACGGACAAGCCAATTTCCAGTGTGTACTCCATCCAGCTAACATACCATAAGCTGGGAAGTCACTTATAGTCCACATAACTGCTGCCCTAAGGTTAAAATTTGTTTTCATCGCAACATCCCAAGTCTGTACTCCATTCTCCCACAATACCTTCAACTCGTCTATAAGAGGTCTCAAGTAAACATGTAAGTTCTTTCCAGGACTCTTCGGACTAGGAACCACGAGTGAAAGAAACAAGTATGGTTGTTTCACACATCTAAGGAGGCAAGTTGTACGGAGTAACAAGGCCAACATGAGTACGGAACAACTGAGTGGCCAAACAGGTTGAAACCATCGGTGGGCAATCCAAGCCTCACATTTCTAAGTTCTAATGCAAACCCAAGATATGCTAAGTTAAAATCTTTCTAAGCCTACCCATCTGCGGGATGATTTAGTTCTCCATCTTTAGCTAGAGATTTTGCCTGCCAACTCATATGTTCAGCTGTTCTTGAAGACATGTACAATCTTTTTAGCCGATGTGTTATTGGAAAATACCTTAGAATCTTAAACGTTGTAGTTGATTTTTTTGTAGTCACACCCTCTTTATTAGGCCTAAACCGATCATGACTGCAAAACGTGCACCTTGTCATCTGTTCATTTTCCTTATAAAACAACATACAATCATTAGGACATGCATTGATCTTTTGGTATCCAAGACCTAACTTCTTCACTATTTTCTTACAAAAGTAATAGTTATTAGGTAATTTCTCACCGTCAGGCAACATACTCTTAATGGCATTCAGGAGCTACTCAAAACACTCATGGCTCATGTTGTGATCAGCCTTGATGTTAAGTGATATTGCCACTGTAGACAATGTAGTGTGTTTGGTGCAACCATGCCACAATGACTCGCTACCCTTGTCTAACAACTTAAAGAATCTTTGGCATCAGAATTCATAGGTTGCTCTCTGCCTTGTTCCCAATCAAAATCTGGCCCTGCAATATCATGTACCATTTCATTCATATGATGAGTACTACTGCCCGGATTGTGTACTTCTGTGATGCCACCATCTCTTTTCTGACCATGTGCCCACCAACATTCTTTGTAATATTTCATGAACCCAAAAACTAGTAAATGATAGTTTACCACATCTCTGTCTATATAATTTACATTCTTACACTTCAAACATGGACATCGTATCTTGTTCTGACCATTCACACATTCCGGGTGACTATACGCATACTCCAAAAACATTTGGCAGCCAGTTCTAAATTCAGCTGTAGCACCTATCTGGGCACTTGACTTTCGTCGTGCCATCCAACTATGGTCTGAATAGAGGTCCATGATACCACGATACCTACTACAGACAACATGAGCTTATGATTAATATTTAAGCATACTTGAGCATACTTGTAAGCATATAACTTACATTTAAGCATACTATGCATACTTGTAAGCATATGACATACAATGCATAATTGTAAGCATATGACATACTATGCATACTTGTAAGCATATGACTTGATAGTTTAAGGTTAGTTTAAATGTAAGTCAATTTAAGCATATGACTTATATTTAAGCATACTATTCATACTTGTAAGCATATAACTTGACTTGAGCATACTTGTAAGCATATGACTTACATTTAAGCATATTATGCATACTTGTAAGCATATGACATACAATGCATAATTGTAAACATATGACATACTATGCATACTTGTAAGCATATGACATATCGCCAACATATCACCATGCATATCAACTCTCAGGCATATAACAACGATGAGTATATATTTAAGTGACTCTACTTAATTTACGATCCATAATCATTTTCTTTAGGTTTGTTTAAGTCCTGTTAGGGCTTCTCATTGTTCTTGATTTGTTTACGTCAAGCATCATTTTTCTCTTCATTACGTTTCTCTTTAATTGACACTTATCATTTGGTTAAGTCGTTATAGTCGTCATTACATCGAATTAGAGGTATCACATTTAAATAATCATTCTTAGGTTCCCTTAGGTTGATGGGTCGGGTAGCGCTGCGGCACCCTGTTTAGCCTTAAGACCGGCGTTGCAGCGCTAGGTCCTGATTTTCGTTGACTGCCACATCAGCGCTGCAGCGCTCGAATTTAGTTCATATCTAAACTATATCAAATTTAGTTGATCTGTACCATAAGATTCCAACCATAAATTAAAGATGACGTAATAATATAAATTACAAACCTACAAACCAACTATTTCACTAAAATAGACAAACTTAGGGTTATATATATGAGAATGAATACGACAACAATAATCATATAAATACGACTAGAGAAAGAGGAACATAATCTAAACTATATCAGAACAAGTCGATCGACCATAATATTTGAACCCTAATAGTAACACAAAAATAAAAATTACAAATCAATAAGTTAATTAACCAACATTTACATATAAACGAGAAATCGTTAACACTTAAGAGGGTAGAGGAACATAATTTAAATTATATTCTCATTAAATTTGTCTCTTATCAAGAAATTACAGTGTTCTAAATTACCATTATATCGTATCTTAATAATACAAATTTAGTAGCCAGAGGTCTAAAAAATACAATTAATAGGATCGCGCACAATTGCTTCGGCTATATCACACTATTTTTTTAAATCTAAAAAACAAAATACTAAAATTTTATATATCAAATCTCCAGCCACAACTTTAATTTTTCTATAAACAAGTTGGAATATTTATACTTTCACTCATTTCCTACATATAATTAAGGAGACACTAATTCATGCATTCTTGGAAATCTTCAATTACTCATATTTTGTTATTTAGTTCATTTATTTATTTAATTTTCTTTCTATTTTTTTGTGTATAAATTTCTTAGAAACGATTTTCTATGATAGATCCTAGTGTAGTAAAACTAAAAGACAAAAGAAAATTCTTCAATACAACTACAAAGAATAGTATATAATCACACAATTAGAAAGTAAAGCGCGCGCGCGCGCGCGCACACACACACACACACACACACACACACACACACATATATATATATATATATATATATATGTATATATATGCAAGTTAGATAAGTAAAATTAAGCCTAATTTAATTCTTTTCCACATATATACGCAATTTAATTAATTAATTTTGTACAAATATACACAAAATTAACATACAAATCAAATGAACATTCTTATGAGCAAAAACTATGTGCAAAACACAATTCGAGCACATAGAAGTACCCAATTTAACATATAATTAAGGATAAAATTTAGTAAAAGAACTTAATTAAACTGTATAGTCAACCAAATGGAATTATTTCCTGTGCAGGCAGCGGTGGCGCCGACGGCGGCTGTGGTGGTGGTGGTGGTGATGGTGGCGGCAATTTTCCCCTCTTCTCCCTCTTCTCTTCTCCCTCATCTCCCTCTTCTTTTCTCCCTCTTTTTTTTCTTTTGCTGTGTTGAGAGTGACGACCTGATACTGGTTAATTGAAATAGATCAGCGACCTCCATCAGCGACAGCGTGCGATCGCTGATTTTTAATGATGTAGACTTATTAGCGACCGCCACCCAGTCGCTGGTTGTGACTGGTCACAGACCACCTACGCGCCAACATTCCATGCCAATTTTTAGACGATAAATTTATACATACGACTGCTCAGCGACCGCATGTGGTCGTTGATATGAACTAGCGACTGAATTCAAGAACGGTCGCTGATATCGGTTGCAATTACTAATATTAGCGACCGAACATGCGGTCGCTGATAGTGTTGGTCGCTGTTAGACCATTTTCTTGTAATGTATGGACTAATCTAGGGACTGATTATCTTTCTAAAATTCGTGGCTTGAGAGTGAGAGAGTCTTGGCTAGGTTCATGTACACAAATAAGCTTTGTTCTAGTTTTTCTCTCTCTTTAATATCTTAACTTTGATTCAATGAATCTAAATCTTGCTAGGCGACATATAAGATCAGATTTTGTGTAGATTTTAAGCACATGTTGTTATCCAAAGTGATGAGTCACAAGATTTGGAAAATCTCTTAACTTAAAAGTTAAGTAAAGGGTATTTTTGTAATTTTGCCTCCAAAAGGGTATTTTGGTAATTTCCCACATGATTTTAAGGGTAGTTTAGTCATTTGACATAATTCCCTTTAATCTTAACCCTTAGGATTTGATAATCACCATTAGGGTTTACTAATTAGGGTTTAGGATTCCTGAATAGGAAATTAGGGTTTTTAAAAATATAATTAGGGTTCTTAACCGATCGTTAGGGTTTTTTAACTACTGATTAGGGTTTTAAATCTACTATTAGGGTTTATTAAGGTTATATGTTATCTGATCAAGCTTTGATCGTTAATCACATACAGTACAAATACATAATCACAGATACAATTATAATAACTCTATTAACTATCAAATCCCTATCCGTAATTAGGGTTAGGGTTTTCATCAGCTGTTTAACAAAACTTCATACGTTTTACTTAGTCAATAAATAGTTTGACTATCTTGCTATGCTCATATTACAGATACTCAACACAATATTGATAATCAATACCGATATTAAATAAAAAAAAAATTCGTAAAAATAGAATTGTTTAAAATTCTGGTCCTCACATTCTCCTCTCCTTATAAGGATTCCGTCCCCGGAATCACCACTTTCTTATATTCTAATATCTTTTAAAGTTGTATCATCAATTCCTTCTTATAAACATAATACTAATTTATGATTCATATATTAACCTGTGACTCGGATCTATAAATGGATACAACTCACAGCGATATCTACCCAATAATACGCACGTAATTATATTACTGAACGAAATCTTTACCTGTCATCACCTCCTGTGCAGCCACTGTGTCTTGAACTGTCGTGTTAAAAGTGTGTGTTGTTGGTCTTCCCGGCTGAGCAGGTCCTTTGATCGTCAGTGTTCCGCTGTTGGTTCCCTTGTTGATGCTTCCCTTATCGGCATTCTTCTTTGGGCAGTTCCGAACCTGATGATCCAACGATCCACAAAAGAAACAACCTTGTATCTTTTTTGGACTGGGACAATTGAGAGACATGTGTCCTTCTTGTCCACAGTTAAAAAAGACTCCTTTACCCTTCAAATAAACTCCTTGATGGTTCTTCCCACAAACCGCGCACGGCTCACCTCCCTTCCTACTCTCTCCTGAATTGCTTACCGATTGGGTATTATCACTCCACTTCTACTTATTAGGATTACTCCCACCGCTACTACCTCCTTCATTCATCTTCTTCTTCTTCTCCTGATGGTATCTGGATGCAGCTTCACTTCCTCCTTCAGCAATGATCGCTTTTTCCAACAGAGTCACAAATGTATTGATCTGCAACACGGCTACCTTGTTAAATATTTCTGGCTTCAGTCCATTCTCAAACCTTCGCACTTTTTGTGCCTCCGTATCAACCTGATGTGGTGCAAATCTTGCTAATTCGTTGAATTTGGCGGCATACTCTGAAACCGACATGTTCTCTTGCTTCAATTCTAGAAACTTCACTTCCATTCTGGCTTGCATACTCGACGAGAAATAGTTCTCAAAGAACAACTCCTTAAACCTTGTCCACGTTACTACTACTGTCCAGCTCTAGCGTGATTTATTTCCCACCAATAATTACCTTCTCCCTTCATCAAATAGGTAGTAAAAGCTGTCTTTTGCTCCTATGCTACTCTTGCTATAATAAAAGCCTTCTCCATCTCTTTTACCCAACTTTGGAAATGGGTTTTGTACCGGGTTCAAGGTCAATATAAAATTTGATTTCACGTTCTGGCCAGGAAGTTCTTCGGGAAATACGTCAGGAAATTCATTAACAACAGAAATATCATTCAAATCTGACGTATTTTTGTTTAAATATGTGACATGGGCTAAGAAAGCTTGACATTCGTTTTTCAATAAACGAATGGCTTTATGGCTTGATATGACAGTGATTGACTTTAGTAGTTTGGTTGCTTGAATTCACATAATAGGTTGGTTAGGAATATAAAAACTCACGACCTTACGAAAATAATCAATTTTAGCATGATGAGTAGTTAACCAATCAATCCCTAAAATCACATCAAATGCAAGTATTTTCAAGGAGATGAGATCAACAGGTAATGTGAAGGTGCCGATTTGAATTAAATAAGATTTATAAACAGTAGATGTAATGAAGGTTTCTCCTAACGGAGTTTTAACAGATAAGTCAAAGTCTAATTTCTCAGGGGTCAAGTTCAAACGTTGAGCACAAGCAGGTGAAATAAAAAAATGGGTAGAACTGGTATCTAATAAGGTATAGACTTCACGAGAATTTATGATTAGCTTACCTGTGATAACTTCGTTCGGGTTCCTCACTTTTTGGGAAGTCATGACAAACGCTCTCCCTTGAACCACCGACTTTGACTTGTCCAGGACAGCCTTTGGTGTCATCATTACTGTTGGAATTGACTTCGTTATAGGGCATAGTCCACCCTCAACTGCTTTGTCGTACTCCTAATCCATGATCTGAATCATTAATCTTCGATCCATATCAAATTGGGGTTAACCGCTCTGTACAGGGTAATTCAAAACTCGATGTTGGGTTCTCCCAATTGCTGTCCAAAAAGATAAATACATATCATTTATTTTAGCTATCTTGGATCAGATACATGGTACATAATTTAAATAAAAACTTCATTTATACAATATGACAAATGTAAGCTGAGAGTTTTAACACGAATATTGTCTCGTAAATAATATCTAAACTCAAATGAAGTCCTCATTATAATTATTATCACACTATTTCATAGAATAGTGAGGACTACTATAGCCACCATCTTAGACATTCACTCCATTTTCCGACTAGTCCCAGCTATATTCTCATTTCTTGAAGAGAACAATGAAAGAAAAGGGTGAGTTCAACTAGCCCAGTAAAGAATATTATAACTAAGATAATGCAGAATAAATTATCCTTAGTCCTCAACAGAGAAAAATATGATAGAATACAATAGACAACAAGTTTTAGATCAACAACTGCAGCGGAATAAGCAATCCATTAGAAGAGTCAAGTAGTGAATGATGTCTACTATCTTCTATGATTTAAAAATTCATCATTAACATTTTATCCCTGTAACATAACTCAATAAATAATCCACATCATCGAATTATCCATGCACTACTGCCAATGATATTCGTTAGTATCACAAGTGGTCATGATTAAACATTTCACATCATCAAATTATCCATGCGCTATGGCCAAGGATATTCGTTAGTATCACCAGTGGTCATGATCATGCCAAACAACTATCCATTTATGCACTGCGGATCAAAAAGGACTTTCACCACATCATTTTTCTGTAATAGTACAAGTCATGATTATACTAATACAAAATTCCTGGTTATAATCATACCAATCAACAGTCCATTTATGCACTACAGGCCAAAGATGACTTTTACCACAAAATAAGCATAAGGATGATGACAATGATATAAGGAATCAATCAAGTGAGATTAAGGATAAATATTAGAAATTTATAATTCAATTTATACAGAATTCAAGAATATCCAAATTTTCAACATGATCACCATTTGTGGAGTAAATTTCAAGAATTATATTCATGTATCAAAAATAATTTTGGATAGAAAAGAAATCAATTTTGTCGTGAATAGTACCCCGAGTGAATAGTACTCGAGTGAATAGTACCCCGATATAAATAGTATCCCGTCATTTAATAAGAAAGTTCAGATCAATACTGGAAATACTAGATGAAGCACAAACTATTAAGAATATTCCACTAATTTCAAGGGTTTTCACCATTTAATAATAAGGTTGTGGAAACAAACAATAAATTTGTATCATAAATGGAGAAATACGAAAGAAGATGATATCCCTTAATGAATACAAAAGAAATGACATCTCATACGAGTATAAAAGAATATGCGAAACTACAAATGGATTTTCACCCGTCATGCGATAATTCGCGTAGACAGATCATTTTCACAATTTAATAAAGAATGAATACGAAGGGTCATTCACCATGTATGCGGTAGTCCGCGTAGACAGGTTACTCCCACATATTAAAAGTCTACTATCTTCTATGATTTAAAAGTCCATCATCAATATTTTATTCCTATAACACCAATCAATAAATATTTCAAAGTAACGAATTACCCATGCACTACGGGTCAAGGATATTCGTTAGTATCACCAGTGATCATGATCATGCCAAACAACTGTCCATCTATGCACTACGGGCCAAAGAGAACTTTCATTGCACAACATTTGTCAGTAACATTACAGGTCATGATTATATCAATACACAATTTTTGGTCATAATCATACAAATCAACAGTCCATCTATGCACTACGGGCCAAAGATGACTTTCACCACAATATAAGCATGAGGATGATGACAATGATATAAAGAATCAATCAAGTGAGATCAAGGATAAATATTAGAAATTTATAATTCAATTTATCTATAGATCAAGAATGTCTAAATTGTCAACATGATAACTAATTATGGAGTAAAATTCAAGAATTATATTTATGTATCAAAAATAATTTGGACAGAAAAAAAACCAATTTTATCGTGAATAGTTCCCCTTGAATAGTACCCAAATGAATAGTACCCCGAATAAATAGTACCCCGTGAATAGTATCCCGAATGAAAATATTGAAATTTAATAAGAAAGTTCAGACCAATACTCCAATAAAATGATATTAGATGAAGTGCAAACCTCAAGGAATTTCTAATCATTTCAGGAATTATAGAAGCAATACTTACCATAGTAAGTTTAGATTTAGGAATATGAAAAGAAATAATATACGAAATTGCAAATAAATTTTTACCCATCATGCGGTAATCCGTGTAGACAGATCTTTTCCACAAGTAAAGAATGAGTACGAAGGGTTATTCATCATGCATGCAGTAATCCGCGTAGACAGGTTATTCCCACATATTAAAGAATGAATATAATGAATTATTCACCAGGCATGCGGTAATCTGCATAGACAGGTTAAACTCACAGATTAATAAGGAATAAAATGATAACCCTTACGAGTACGAAGTAATATCACAAACGAATACGAAAGAAAATAACATCCTTTACCTTAATAGGGGACTAAATCTAACTGGTATGACGAAGATTATCTTGAGGAAATCTTGCATTATTTGTAATACTCAAAATATCCTTATACTCAAAAGAAATACGCACAATATTATAGAAGAAGAATTCTCTGATTTTGGTGTGATTTTCATTTCGTAACTAAGCATCCTATTTATAGGAGAATGGCAGGGCACTATTTAAATAGTAAACAATCACGGACTCAATAGTGAATTTTCTAAAATTTCATCTGATTTCACTATTCATCTAAATTATTCTAATAAAATAAATAACTTTATATATAATATAATATATTCTAATTATAATCTAATAAAATAAATAACTTTATATATATTATAAAAAGTATTCTATTTTATATAAAAAATTTTCTGTTTTATTACTATTATAATAATAATAAAACAAAACTGAGACAACTTTCTACCGACGATTTTGAAAAATGAGTAAGTGGGGGTCCATGTAATAAACCAAACTTACAATAAATACTTCATGACAAACCCCTTTATTTATATAAAAAATTGAATAAATATTTACCACAAATCACTTATCTTCAATAAACACATTTTTAATCTTTCAATAACTATTCATCATTAATATTATAACTCACAATATTGACAATCAAATCATTCTCAGGAAAGAGGAGGCTTTCCGATAAGGATTTCTCCTTATTGGCGCACAATTAAATAACCTAACCTCTTTCCTCGGCAGAACTTTCTAGACATTGTTAATAATAATAATATGAATAATTGTGTCATCTCAATTATTGATTCAATAATATAAAATATTATGCAGATGATATTGTGACAATAATTGAATCAATAATATGAGATACTATGTAGCAACTACTGTTGTAATAATTGAATAAAACTGAGTGACTTCTTACGTAAGAATCAATAATCAGAGATACTGTGCAATACCGTGTGCTACTGTACAACCACGCGTATTACTATATTTTTATCACCGGGTATTTCAACAGTTAACGGTAAAAGTCTTGCTGTTATTTTTATAAAAAGGTTATTTCTGTCGCTTTCTATATCCGACAGTCATTCTGTTGTGGGGTCTACTAACGATTGTATCGTCGTACAACTATTCCCTAACCAAACGAATATTTTATGACAGCTTGGTTGATTTGCAAAATTTTCACATATTACCCATAATTATATCATTATATCAAAGCAACACATTATTATTCAAAATAACATTTAGAGAAAATTAAATCTTTATTCATAAAAAGTTGGGGTCTTACAGGGGCTTTGACTAAGTGAGGCACTACTGATAGCGATTAGGTTTTAATATTTACTATTTTCGACGGAATTCGGTCGTAAGTACTTCCGTCGACCCTAATGTATCCTCGACGCACAATCAGTCGACCTTAATGCTTATTCCGTCAAGGTTGTCATTCGCGTTAGAGGGAAACTAGGAAAAATTATAAACTCTTCTCATCCCGTCCCATCCCATCCCATCCTATCCCTTCTTATTCTTTCTCTTTCCATCTCATCTCAACCATTTAAACTCATAAACATAGTATAAATTTCTATAAATTAAACCTTATGGCCACCAAAAAATAATAATTGATCCGAATAAGAGTATTTTGTGTAATTTTATTTCAAAATTTTTTTTAAAATAAAGAAAAATATATAGGCACGTGGTTAGTGTGTGTTAATTCCTAGAGGGCACACAATAGATCTAGAATGGGGGTGAATAGATCCTTTTTATTTTCAAAAATATTTTCCATTTTGGTTTACATTGCTGAGTAAATAGCAGATGACAAACTATTTTAAACACATCGGAATAAGTTAAGGTTCCCCTTCATAGATGTTATGTTGACCATTTATTTAGAGTTAGTTTAGTTGTAAGTAGTTATCTTGTTAATAGTAGTTATAGCAGTTATAGATTCATAATGTAAATGACAGAATGTAAAAGACACAAGGAATTTTAAGTGGTTCAGACATTCAAGCTCCTAATCCAATATTCTGCCTCAACAAGCAGGGATTCCACTAAGGAAGTCTTTACATCACCGAATCACTAAGATTCCTTCAAGGCTAGTAGCCTTGGAACTTTAGTTCATTAAGAACTCTTCAAGTCCAGCAAACTTGAAACTTCAGTTCACTAAGAACTCTTCAAGGTATGTAGCCTTGGAACTCAATTTAGTCCCCTAAACAAGGACCCTTCTAGCCCTGGCTCCTTGTTTGTTGTTGTTGTTGGTGCTAAGCTGCCAAGATGACTTTAAGCTTGTTCATCCTTAATTCTTGGCAGCTTGTTGTGATCCTCTTTGGATTCTGCATCGAGACTGGATCACCAATGGACATACTGCTAAGTTATTCATGAAGCTCGATCTCTTTGAGTACTTAGCAGATTGTCACTTCTTCCTTGGTGCAGCTGATCTTGTGGTTGGTCCTTTTCTGATCTCATCTTGCACTTCTTCACCACATGAGGTTTGCTAAGTTTTTGCATCTTTGGTAAGCTTCGTCTGGCACTTAGCATCCTCTGAATCTTGGTTCTATTGTGTACAGATTTGGTTATGTATCTGTTCTTCTTTAGCTCTTGGTGGTTCGTGGTGATTCGTAGACTGGCTCTTTGAGTCTTCTTTCTGATCTGTCAATCTCTTGAATGCTATTATCTTGGCCTTCTCGGCTCTCAGCTTGGCTGGCATTCTTAATGTCATTCTCATTATTGTTGAGTGAAGCCTTTTTCTATTAAAGCAATTCTCTTAACTTGTTTTACTTCTACTTTCGTAGTCTCACTGCCACTGAGACATATTCTATTTTTGCTCTATAGAACTTGTAGAGTCAGCAACTTGTTAACCACCAACACCTTCTCCTAATAAGCTTCTGCTGTTAAATAGCCTTTTAGAAGCTTCCCGTTGGATTACAGCCGTTGGAAGCTATTTGACTTGATTTATAGATCTCGAGTTATTTGGTGCAGACTGCAGATGTGACATGACAGCCCCTTTTTCACTTTTTTGACACTGCAGTCTACTTTTTCACCTACCACATCAAAAATATCACTTTAACGTGTAAGGCTGGTAGTCACCTTTATTTCTTCTTTCTGATTCCTCGACTAAAACATCAGGAGTTGTCCTTCTACATTGATGCTTTTAATACCCAACGTTTGAATGTCAGTCTTTGCATTGAGACGTTGCCAAGATTTCAATACTTAGATGACTGAACTCTACGATTCTGATGCAGATGACTGAACTCTATGATTCTGAGAGTGTTTTCTGCATTTTCAATGCAGAACCTCTCTTCCTTTATTCTTGTAGTGCTTCAATACTTCTGCTTGCCCTGACTTTCATTAGACACTAACAACTTGTTTGAATGTTCTGGCCCTCCTTAACTTCAAGACTCATCAGATTGGTCATGCTCGGCTCTCTTTCTCCTTGTGATCTCCCGTTCACATATCATCAATGGTCTGACCCATGCTTAGTCTTCTTTATCTATTCAGTATAGGTTGGCCAGTGTCTTTGTTATAGACCCCATCAGTTTCTGCTTCTAACCTGGCAAGCACTACGATCATAGTCACACCCAAGATTGCCATCTTTTGTGTCACTGCTACTGCATTGCTAACTTTCTGAAGTCTTCTTACTGTTGCTTGTGGAAGACTTCCCTTGAATGGCTTCACGTCTCAATCAGGATGCTGATTGAATTGGTACTCTGATCTTCTGTTTGCTTGTAAGCCATTTGTTGAATGCTTTCTAGTTTTCTTGAGGTAGATTGCATCTTTATAGTTCTGTCCAGAGGCTTCATTCTTTGGATGCTTTGGGAGTGCTCATGTGTTGAGAATCGTGTTAACACTACGATTCTTCCTTGGCTTTGTGAGCACTGATAGGCTCTGTCGAAGACTTTATTCTGCAAACTATGATCTAGCTTTGGTTCTGCAGACACTACGACTCTGAGTGTAGATTATACATCAGACTATGATTTCTGCCTTAACACTTGTTGTTCTTATCTGATCTAACTCGACTACGATTTCTGCCTCTGGTATGATCAGTAGACTCTACGACTTCAAGTGTGGTCTACGATTCTTGACTTGGCTTGGCAGGTGCTTGAATCAACTCTACGATTCTGACTGAGGCCCTTCAAGGCAGACTGCGATTTATAGCCACTTTCTCGATACTCTACGATTCTGTCTTGGCTTCTGCAATCCCTCGGCTGGCTCGACGGACTACGATTCTGCCTTGATAGTCTCTTAAAACTTTGTTTCTCCTGGCAGACTTCTAAGGCTTGTGCAGTACTCGACGATCAAGCAGGCCTATCTATTACATCATATAAGATTAACCTAACAAGCTTGATCTTTCTATCTTTAGTCCTTGTACACCATATTCTTTTTAAGGACTTTACACAAGCTGTTTTGTTCATGTAGAATCAACCTAACATATTTGATCATTTCAGTCTAAGTCCTTGTACGTATATCCTTGTTGTCTATTCAAGGAATTTACAGCTTATTTCAATGCAGACATATTTGCATATTCATTTATTAAGATCATAATCAAATCTTATATAAATAGGAATATCATTCACATGCGTATTCCTAACAGTGTGTGATGAACAAAAAAATAGAAAAAAAATGAAGCTAATATAAACGATATATATCATTAAAAGAATTATTTTTTTATGGGCAAGAAAATTATACCTTGCAAGGGTTAAGGTTTCATGTTGGCTGAGGATGAGAGAAATTCACGAAGAGTACTAAATTGATTGGTTAATTGAAGAGGGGAGAAGAACAAGTGATCGGTTACTCTAATGACACGTGGCAGAACTCTTAAGATCCGAGAACCCTGTTAGGATAGCAAGGATCCAGAGAGCCTTCTTGAGTGCTTTGGGTTGAGAGAGAATCTCCAAGTCTTCAAGTCCTCCAAAAGGTTCAAAGTCCAAAAGTCTCTTCTTCAAAGAATGGAAGGGCTATGTATAGAGTTTCCTAGAAAGTGGTCACGTGTTAGGCACATGTCATCGGGAAAATTCCGTAAATACCCTAAGTCACCAGAGTAATGCCTAGATCGTTCTATCCATCTAGCCACCAATCCAATCCCTCAATCAATTCTCAAAAATGAGTCTCCTCCATGAGTCTTCTACCTCAGGACACGTGGAGGCTTCTCTCGGGCCTCACACATTTATTTTTGGCTTTTCTATCATTCATTTAATTATATTGTGAATGCTAATTTGTACATTTAATTCAATTAGGTCATGTGAACCCTAATTTGCACTTGGACCCACATTTGCCCCCTGCACGTGAGTCACGCCTTTAGAGTGATGATCGTGTAAAATTCTTTAACTATTTCAATATTGCTTTAAATTTCTGAAAAATTCGAGGCGTTCAATTTTGCAAGCCTCGAAAATGAAAAATGCTAGGAGATGGAACCCTTAGGGGAGCTCTCCTAGGATATCTTTGGACATCTTTTATCAAACCTTTCCAAACCTTACTTATATATATATATATATATATATATATATATATATATATATATATATATATATATATATATATATATATATATATATATATATATATATATATATAGTCCATTTCAAGAGCTTACCTTTTATTTCACATACCTTGCATATCCCCTTTAGCTACGGACCGGGCGACGGTTTGGTCCGTGTTGCCTAATTTCTTAATAGCATTTTAACACGTAAGCATACACGTTCAATTGTAATATTCAGCAAGCAAAGATATCGTTCTCACGAGGAAATAGACTAATATTTATCAATTACTAATTTTAATGCAATTAATCCTATTTTAAACTACAGATATTGTTTGTGATTTGAGAATTAAACTTAACAAAACTAATAATTAAAATCAGAATTTCACAAGAATAACCACAGATTTAACATGTTAAGATTACAACTTCCCTTGGTATTTCATTTAAATCAATTTACTTCTCATTTAAATCAATTAATTAATATGAATCATTATCCAAGAATGCTTTATAAAATTCACGCACTTTTTCCAAAACACGTGAATAAATCCTCCTAACTCCAATCCTTAAGACGCAAAATTACAAGGAACACCCTAGTCAATTAATTCACTATATTTGTGACAACCCCAAAACAGGTCCATTCCATCCAACCCATTCTGAGTCGTCAAATACATGGTACAGAAAATAACTACAACTCTATTACAACAATTGTCGTACAAAATACAACAACACATATGCTGTGAGTTTGAATACAAATATATACCAAATGTGACACATGTCCCAACCGTGGATAGCACCTCACAATGACACCTTACATAAAGGTATAGTCAAAAACTGTTTTAGAAATTAGAATATTTGGGAAGTGCTCAAGGAAACCTTTGTACATGGGAGGCCACGCATCTAGGTTATGATAGATATCATATGGCCACAAAATTATCCTTGGTTGACCCAATAGACCCCAAAGAAAAACGAGAAGATTACTATCATATTCTTCCCAATGGTGAGTCTTCTCTTGACTTATCATTATCTCCACTGTCTCTAATTGAGAATTATACTTCAAACAAACACCAAGATTATATAGGTAGTGCCCATAGATATACTCAGCAAGTGGATGAGCACAACCCTGTCTTATGATGACACGAGGTTGTATGTCATTAGACATCTTGTATGATAGTGACAAAACACCCTTCCAACGTTGGGTACACCTTACCCTATTGGATTCACCAAATATAACTACTAAATGAACTTTTCTATACTGCTTCGGGAGAACATCCACAGCTAGAGACCACCGTTCTATTTTCCCGTTACCCTCGCTCGACCCAGCTACACTCTTATTACCTGAAAGGAATTGTGAAGCAAAAGGGTGAGCACAACTAGCTCAGTAAAGAATATCATGACTAAAGATAATTAAATTATCAATAGCCTTCATCAATAATAAATCAGAGATTTAGAACATATGGTAAATGATAAAAATTTCAACCATAGTTGCAGCGGAACGAGCAATCCATTAGAAGAGTCAAATAGACTATAAAGTCTATTATCTTCTCCATGTTAAAAATCCACCAACAATATTTTATCCATGTAACATCACTCAACAGTTCCTTTCCACAATCATATGAATAACTCATAATCATAATTGTGACTATAAATTTTTCTTCGCACCCAGGACGAAGAATATTTTCATCACCTGTCTTTACCTGAAACATCAAAGATCATGGTTATACCAAATCACAATTCCTGTTTATAATCATACTAACAAATCCATCTTTGCACTACGGGCCAAAGATATTCATCAACAAACCATCTTTGCACTACGGGCCAAAGATATTCATCAACAAACCATCTTTGCACTACGGGCCAAAGATATTCAACAACAGTTCATCTTTGCACTACAGGCCAAAGATATTCATCAACAGGCCATCTTTGCACTACATGCCAAAGATATTCATCAACAATTCATATTTGCACTACAGGCCAAATATATTCATATCTCAAAGAAATATATAATCATTTCAGAATTTATATAAACAATAATTATAACCATGTTGATCAATTCACCTTTGCACTTAAGCTTAAGATATTCAATTATAAATTCAATGGTCATGATCATACCAGTCACAATTCAACTTTGCACTACAGGCCAAAGAGAACCCTAGTCATGATCATACCAATAATCTACCCATCTTTACACTCCAGTGAAAGAGAATTTCAACATCAGGGTTATAAAAATGTTATATATGATGATAAAAATAATATGATCAACATATAGTTTTAATCTCAAGAATAATATTCGTAACTCATGAATAGTAACCCCGACACAAAAGATAGAAATTCTACAATAAAATTCATACCAATATTTCGGTATAATGATATTGAAAGAATAACATTACTTAAATTTATAAACAATTTATTTTAATTGTTTACACTTTACTAATTAATGCATTTAATCATCATAAAATGCCAACTCTTACAATTTCATCATCAATAACCAAAACCCTCATCAAAAATCTGCATATACCTCATATAGGATTCTCAAGCCATAAAATCCTATTTTCCAATTTTCTTTCTTCACAAAACATATTTAATTCATTTACTCATAACTAGACCATTTTCATGAAAAATACCAAATCAGTTCCAAAAATATTTCTTTTCTGGGATTTAGCATAATATAGTCCCATAGTGAACATATATTTTTCTCAGAATTTTTAAAAGTCATTTACTATTTTTCATATGGCCAAAATAGCCGAATATTTAGACATTTATCAAAAATTGTACTTTTGTCTAAAAATTCTGAAATTTACAGAGTATACTTCTATCATATACATGTACTCCCAATAAAAATTTCATCAATTTTGGAGTTAACCACAAGGAATTATAAGCGGTTACTTTTAAAATAGTCTTTTCTCATAAAATTCATAACTCTCAATCTATACATCCAAAAATCACCATTTTTGGACACAATCAATAAAACTCATCAAAATATCATTTCAAATTTTTCCAGAATTTTTGAAGTTCAGAAAAATTACGAAACTGAAAATCATAACAACCCTTAAAATCCCTTACTATCCCTTACTATCCCTTACCTCAAAAGAGCAGTACTTCTGATCGGTATAAGGCTGAAGGAAACTTGCACTGATGAATAGCAACTCACCAAGTATCTAAATACTCACAAAATACACTCAATAATCTAGAGAGAGAAAGAGAGAAAGCTTATGTTTCTGGTGTGATTTTCAATTCTAACTTAGCCCTCTATTTATAGGAAAATTTTGGTAGGTTTGACCTGCAACCTGATGGCTTTACCTGCTACTATTCCCACCCACCACATTTGAAATATAATTCAGCACATTTCTTCACCAACCACAAGTGGGGCCCACCAATTCTAGAATTTTCCACCAAAATGATAAACTCTGAAAATTCAACAATTTCTGAACCAGTCATCTCGTAAAATTCATAATAAATCATACGTTCATTTTTAACGGTTCAAAATTTGTGGACATATACTCAACTTATATATGTATAACATATCCAAAAATTACCACGATCCAACGGTCGGATTAAAAATTATAACCCCCGCAAAATATCTCAAAAACCCTGATTTTTAATACCTCCATTCCGACAAAAATACTGATAAAAATCTCAACATTAACTCCTTCATTTTTAACCACAAAAATATATCCCTCATTTATATCCACATAAAATAAATATTTTCTTATCATATGAATCAATAATTAATTATTCACAAATAATATTACAGAATCACATTTATGACAACCAGGCCGTTCCCAGGAAAGAGGGGGCTTTCCAATAAGGATTTCTCCTTACTGGCGCGCAATTAGATGACCAAACCTCTCCTTAGACAGAACTTTCTAGACATTGCCAATAATGCTATCTAATAATATTATTCAAATAATATGAATTATTGATCTGATAATAGAAAATACTGTGCAGCAACAATTATTGAAACAACAATAATATAAAATATCAACGCAGCAATTATTGAATCAATAAAATAAAATATTGAACAGTAATTACTGTAACAATTATTGAGTAGTGCCTTCTTACGTAAGAATCAATAATTTCAAAAATACTATGCAATACCGTGTGCTACTGTGCAATAACGCGTATTACTGTATTTTAACCACCGGGTATTCCAACAGTGTTAACGGTAACAACTACGCCGTTATTTGTAAAAACTCAAATTTGTCGTTTTCTTCACCCGACAGTTATTCGTTATGGGGCCCACAAATAGCTGCGCCGTCGTACGAATATTCCCCGACAGAAAGAATATTCCACGACCAAACGAATATTCCCCGACAACAATGATTATTTTATAACCACTTGCTTATTTTGAAAAAAAAAATAATCATATTTCACTCATAACTTTAAACTTTTATCAATTTAACCATTTACTGAATTGTAATTATAAGAAAAATTGAATACTTTTATTTCATAAAATTGGGGTCTTACAATCTCCCCTCCTTATGAAATTTCGTCCCCGAAATTTACGTACCTGGTATTTCAAAGAGTTAAGAATACCTTGCTTTCATTTCAGATTCCATCTTCCTTATCATCATGATTTCTCCATTGCTCATCTCCTGTATTTCAGATATCTTTCTAGAATACAGCTTCAAAACAAGGGTTAATTTAACAAATTAACATATCACATAATATCTCGATATTATGACTGACCAACAAATAAGCTTAGGTAGGACACACTAGCGAAGGATTTACTCATCTCTCCCCTCCTAGTTATATTCCCCGATCTCCGCCAGAGATCATATCCCTAAGCTCTGATACCACCTGTGACAACCCCAAAACAGGTCCATTCCATCCAACCCATTCTGAGTCGTCAAATACATGGTACAGAAAATAACTACAACTTTATTACAACAATTGTCGTGCAAAATACAACAACACATATGCTGTGAGTTTGGATACAAATATATACCAAATGTGACACATGTCCCAACCGTGGACAGCACCTCACAATGACACCTTACATAAAGGTATAGTCAAAAACTGTTTTAGAAATTAGAATATTTAGGAAGTGCTCAAGGAAACCTTCGTACATGGGAGGCCACGCATCTAGGTTATGATAGATATCATATGGCCACAAAATTATCCTTGGTTGACCCAATAGACCCCAAAGAAAAACGAGAAGATTACTATCATATTCTTCCCAATGGTGAGTCTTCTCTTGACTTATCATTATCTCCACTGTCTCTAATTGAGAATTATACTTCAAACAAACACCAAGATTATATAGGTAGTGCCCATAGATATACTCAGCAAGTGAATGAGCACAACCCTGTCTTATGATGACACGAGGTTGTATGTCATTAGACATCTTGTATGATAGTGACAAAACACCCTTCCAACGTTGGGTACACCTTACCCTATTGGATTCACCAAATATAACTACTAAATGAACTTTTCTATACTGCTTCGGGAGAACATCCACAGCTAGAGACCACCGTTCTATTTCCCCGTTACCCTCGCTCGACCCAGCTACACTCTTATTACCTGAAAGGAATTGTGAAGCAAAAGGGTGAGCACAACTAGCTCAGTAAAGAATATCATGACTAAAGATAATTAAATTATCAATAGCCTTCATCAATAATAAATCAGAGATTTAGAACATATGGTAAATGATAAAAATTTCAACCATAGTTGCAGCGGAACGAGCAATCCATTAGAAGAGTCAAATAGACTATAAAGTCTATTATCTTCTCCATGTTAAAAATCCACCAACAATATTTTATCCATGTAACATCACTCAACAGTTCCTTTCCACAATCATATGAATAACTCATAATCATAATTGTGACTATAAATTTTTCTTCGCACCCAGGACGAAGAATATTTTCATCACCTGTCTTTACCTGAAACATCAAAGATCATGGTTATACCAAATCACAATTCATGTTTATAATCATACTAACAAATCCATCTTTGCACTACGGGCCAAAGATATTCATCAACAAACCATCTTTGCACTACGGGCCAAAGATATTCAACAACAGTTCATCTTTGCACTACAGGCCAAAGATATTCATCAACAGGCCATCTTTGCACTACATGCCAAAGATATTCATCAACAATTCATATTTGCACTACAGGCCAAATATATTCATATCTCAAAGAAATATATAATCATTTCAGAATTTATATAAACAATAATTATAACCATGTTGATCAATTCACCTTTGCACTTAAGCTTAAGATATTCAATTATAAATTCAATGGTCATGATCATACCAGTCACAATTCAACTTTGCACTACAGGCCAAAGAGAACCCTAGTCATGATCATACCAATAATCTACCCATCTTTACACTCCAGTGAAAGAGAATTTCAACATCAGGGTTATAAAAATGTTATATATGATGATAAAAATAATATGATCAACATATAGTTTTAATCTCAAGAGTAATATTCGTAACTCATGAATAGTAACCCCGACACAAAAGATAGAAATTCTACAATAAAATTCATACCAATATTTCGGTATAATGATATTGAAAGAATAACATTACTTAAATTTATAAACAATTTATTTTAATTATTTACACTTTACTAATTAATGCATTTAATCATCATAAAATGCCAACTCTTATAATTTCATCATCAATAACCAAAACCCTCATCAAAAATCTGCATATACCTCATATAGGATTCTCAAGCCATAAAATCCTATTTTCCAATTTTCTTTCTTCACAAAACATATTTAATTCATTTACTCATAGCTAGACCATTTTCATGAAAAATACCAAATCAGTTCCAAAAATATTTCTTTTATGGGATTTAGCATAATATTGTAAGACCCCAACTTTTATAAATAAAGATGAATTTTCTATAAATATCATTTTTGAATATTATGGAGTTAATTTGATATAATGTTATAGTTGTGGGTAATATTTATAAATTTTAAAGTACGCAAGTTGTTATATAATATTCGATTGGTCGGGGAATATTCGTTTTAACAGGGAATATTTGTACAACGGCACAATCATTGGTGGACCCACAACGGAATTATTGTCGATGAGAAAACGACAAAAATATTTTATTAAAACTAACGGCTGAAGTTTTACCATTGATACTGTTGAACTACTCGGTAATAAAAGTACAGTAATACGTATGGTTGAATAGTAGCACACGGTTTTGATTATTAATGCTTACGTGAGAAGGCACTCAGTTTTGTTCAATTATTGCTATAGTAAGTGTCGTAAATTTTGCTTACTTTATGGGCACTCATTTACCCATTTTTCAAAATTATCGGACAAAAGTTATAAAGTATATATATTTATATTAGCATGTGGGTGAATGGTGGTGGCTTTGATGGATTTTGGCAGGATGCTTTGTTTTTCAAAGTCTTGGACTTAGTGGCCAACTTTTCAAACAAAAGCTTTGTGTTGATAAAATTGGTCGGGAGAGATTTATTATTATAATATATATATAATGGTGCCATGTACTTGATTATATATTATATATACATATATATGTATGATTGAGTGCTGGTAGGGAGGTGAAAGAAAATTGAGTCAGTAATGGGGGTAGTTGCGTATTATTATTATTTTTAAATAGAATATATTATATTTTATTTAAAAGATTTTGCTTTAATTATGGACCGTCAGATTAAAGTAAATCAATCTGGACCGTTCATGGATTAGTTACTATGCATTTCATTTTTCTATAAATAGCAGCTCATTCCTTCATTATTTCTTACGAATTCACTGAACTCTAGAGAGAGAAACTATAGAGAGAGAAGAAAAGTATTCTGCTACTTAACTACTTCCTTATTTCAGTTCGTCTTTAAAACGGTAGGGAATATTATTTCTTTTATATTCATGAAGAGAACTTCTGTTATTCCATTTGTTATTATTCTGTTGGAATAACCAGTATACGCGGTCTACCCTATACTTGGTGACATTCTTCTATTATTCTGTTGGAACATCCTGTCTGTGTGTTTTACACCGGACCTGGTTCCGTTTATTATTCTGTTGGAACATCCTGTCTGTGTGTTTTACACCGGACCTGGTTCCGTTTTATTATTATTCTGTTGGAATATCCTGTCTGTGTGTTTTACACCGGACCTGGTTCCATTATTTATTATTCTGTCGGAATATCCTGTCTGTGCGTTTACGCCGGACCTGGTTCCATTATTTATTATTCTATTGGAATAACCAGTCTGTGCGGTCTATCGCATGCATGGTGATTTCTTTTGTTATTCCATTCTTTATTGTACTCAGTTGGTTAAGTTTTGACTTCTATACTCCATGAAATTTGTGGAATATCCTTGATAGTTGCGTTTCATCCAGTATCTTTTTAAGAAAATATTCTTCTAAGCATTCTTGAATTTTACTCCACAATGCAGTATCATGTTGACAATTTGGACGTTGTTAATTCCTGGATAAATTAATTCTTGAACTTGTTTTATTGAATTCTTATATCATTGTCATCATCCTCATGTTTATAAAATGTTGAAAGTCATCTGTGGCCTGTAGTGCATAGATGGACTTGGTATGATTATGACCAGGGATTATTCGGTATAATCATGACCGTAATGTTACAAATGATGTGGTAAAAGTCCTCATTGGCCGTAGTGCATTGATGGACAGTTGTTGGCATGATCATGACCATTAATGAATATACGAATATCCTTGGCCGTAGTGCAGGGGTGATTCGATGATGTGGATTATTTTATTAAGCTGAGTCCCAGCGATCACAGTGTTGAAAAACTTTTTAAATCATAAAAGATAGTAGAGTTTATTTTCTACTTGACTCTTTTAATGGATTGCTTGTTCCGCTACAGTTAAACTTGATGTCTATTATATTTTATCAGTTTAACATTGTTGAAGGCTAATGATAATTTATTCTGCATTATCTTAGTCATAATATTTCTTACTGGGCTAGTTGAGCTCACCCTTTCTTTCACTGTTCTCTTCAGGAAATGAGAACGTAGCTGGGGCAAGTCGGGGAACGGAGTGATGGTCCGAATGATAGTATTAGTTAGTAGTCCTCACTATTCTATGTAATGGTGTGTTAATAAATGTAATGAGGACTCCTTTTGAGTATGAATACTCTCTAGAAGATAATATTTGTATTCAAACTCACAGTTTATGTTTTGTCGTATTGTACACGACAGTTGTATTATTAAGTTGTATTTGTATTCTGTACTATGTATCTGACGACCCAAGATGGGTGATGTATACCTAATTTTGGGGGCGTCACAGTTGGTATCAGAGCTTAGGGATATGATCCCTGGCTAAGATGTGAGAATAGAACTAGGAGGGGAGAGACAGGGAATTCCTTCGCTAGTATGACATACCTAAGTTTATTTGCATGGTATTTAATTGGTCGGTCATAATATAAGGATAATATATGACATATCAATTAATTTTTATTTTGTGGCAGTATCTGAAAATGGCATCTGAGAATGTTGAGAATAGCAATGGAGCACAGACGACTGTTGATTCACCACATATCAATAATCAGGATAATGTGCATCAGGAAGGTGTCAATCCTCATGCAAACAACAACACTGACCAAATGATGAATGATCAAATATTCAGAGGCTTTATGCAATTCATGCAACAACAGGTGAAAGCGGCTCCTGTCCACAACGTAGGTGGAAATACTGGAAACTCTCTGGCGGTCACCGCTAAACAGTTTAAGAGCTGGGACCACCGGAGTTTAAGGGAGAACCCAAACCACTTGTAGCTGAAACATGGATAAAGCAGATCACCAAGATATTTGATGTCTTGGGTTGCTCCGAGGAGCAAAAGGTTCCCTTTGCCGCCTTTATGTTGCGAGGAGAGGCAGATTACTGGTGGGAATCGATAAAGCGTACTCAACCTGCCGCACTGAAGATGTCTGGGAGAAGTTCCAAGAGCTGTTTAACGACAAATACTTTCCCGAGAGTATTCGTCACATGAAAGAGGTGGAGTTCATCAAATTGGAGCAGAATAATATGACCGTGTCGCAGTACGAGGCAAAATTTGCGGAGTTATCCCGGTTTGCGTCCCACCTGGTGGATAATGAAGAAAGAATGACGCGGATGTTTTTAAGAGGTTTGAAGCCGGAGATACGTCAACATCTTGTTTCTCATAAACTGTGTTTGTATTCAGATGTTGTAAATAGGGCTCAGTTGGTGGAGCGCGATAACGAGACAACGCAACCAAAAGAGAGCAGCCGGCAAAATGATAATACCAGTGAGAGCAGTCATCGAAGCGGTGACAACAAGCGTGGAGGGAATCAACAGGCCAGAAATGGTAACCACTTCGGTGGTAATCAGGGCCAAAACAATAAGAATGGGCATTTCAAGAAGAGGAGATTCAACAATGATGGAAAGACGTCAGCACCAGCACCTGTCGTTAAGGAAGGAGAACGACCACCTATCATATGTTTCAAATGCGGAGGGGAGGGGCACATCAGTCCAAACTGCGCGATGCCGTCCAAAGCATGTTATAATTGTGGAAGAGAAGGTCATTTAGCCCGATTTTGTCGTTTACCGAAGACAAATTCAGCTAGGATGGAGGCACCAAAGGCCGTCCCAGAAAAGTCAAAACCGGTTGTGCAAGGGAGAGCGTTTGTTGTGAACTCCCAGAGAGTAAGGAACCCGAATGAGGTCATCACGGGTAAGCTTATTATAAACTCTAAAGAAGTTTATACTTTATTTGATACCGGTTCAACCCATTCTTTTATTTCTCCTACTTGCGCTCATCGATTAAATTTGATTCCGAAGAAATTAGACTTTGACTTATCTGTGGAAACTCCGTTGGGAGAAACCTTCATTACCATCCACTGTTTATAAGTCTTGTTTGGTTCAAGTTGGTACCCACACATTACCTATCGATCTGATTTCATTAAAAATACTTGCATTTGACGTGATTCTAGGGATTGATTGGTTAACTACTCATTATGCAAAAATTGATTGTTTTCGTAAGGTTGTTAGTTTTCATATTCCTAATCGACCTATTATGCGAATTCAAGCAACCAAACCATTAAAATCAATCGCTGTCATCTCAAGCCATAAAACTATTCGTTTATTGAAAAACGGATGTCAAGCTTTCTTAGCTCATGTCACAGATCTAAACAAAAATACGTCAGTTTTGAATGATATTTCTATTGTTAATAAATTCCCTGACGTATTCCCTGAAGAACTTCCTGGCCTACCCCCAGAGCGTGAAATTGAATTTTGTATCGACCTTGAACCCGGTACAAAACCCATTTCCAAAGCCCCATATCGAATGGCTCCTATTGAACTTCAGGAGTTAAAGATCCAACTGCAGGAATTGTTAGACATTGGCTTTATTCGTCCTAGTACTTCTCCTTGGGAGCTCCTGTTCTATTCGTGAAGAAGAAAGATGGAAGTATGCGACTTTGTATTGATTATCGGGAGTTGAATCATGTCACCATCAAAAACAGGTACCCATTGCCACGTATTGATGACCTGTTTGACCAGTTGCAAGGAGCACAATTCTTTTCAAAGATCGATCTTCGTTCTGGATATCATCAGCTGAAGGTTAGAACTGAGGATATTCCAAAGACGGCTTTTAGAACTCGGTACGGGCATTATGAATTCCTAGTCATGTCCTTTGGATTGACTAATGCTCCTGCTGCCTTCATGGATATGATGAACCGGGTATTCAAGGAATATTTGGATCACTTTGTGGTCGTCTTTATTGATGACATCCTTATTTATTCCAAAAGCCGTGAAGATCATGAGCAACACTTGAGGCTAGTACTCCAAAAGCTTCGTGAATACAAGCTTTATGCCAAGTTGAAGAAATGCGAGTTCTGGCTGGAGGAGGTAGCATTCCTTGGGCACGTAGTATCAAGTCGTGGAATATCAGTTGACCCGGCAAAGATTGAAGCTATTCAAAGCTGGGAGCAACCTAAATCAGTGACCGAGGTACGTAGCTTTCTTGGTTTAGCTGGTTATTATCGGAGATTCGTGGAAGGATTTTCTCGAATCGCTACTCCATTAACTCAGCTGACTCGGAAAGATACAAAGTTTGGTTGGAGCGAAGAATGTGAGCAGAGTTTTCAAGAACTCAAGAGGAGACTCATTTCAGCACCTGTTCTAACAATACCATCTGGCTCGGAGGGATTTGTCATCTACAGTGATGCTTCGAGCAAAGGGTTGGGATGCGTTCTCATGCAACATGAAAAAGTCATAGCCTATGCATCAAGACAACTCAAGGAATATGAGAGGAATTATCCTACTCATGATCTAGAGTTGGCAGCTGTTGTCTTTGCACTTAAAATTTGGAGGCATTACTTGTATGGGGAGAAAGTGGAGATCTTTACGGATCATAAAAGCCTCAAATATTTCTTCACTCAAAAGGAACTCAACATGCGACAACGACGTTGGCTTGAACTGTTGAAAGATTATGATCATACCATTCAATACCATCCTGGAAAAGCGAACGTGGTAGCTGACGCATTGAGTAGAAGATCATATGCGGGTACAAGTGCAATATTAACAACGCAAAGGCCCATTTTGTGTGACTTGCAAAGGATGGAGATAGAGTTGAAGACTCCAGGGACCCATGTGATGATGGCGAATATACGAGTAGAACCGACTTTAATCGATAAAGTTAAAGCTGCTCAAGCTACAGACCTGGAGCTGATGCGTATGAGGAAGAAAGTGTAAGAAGGTGCTATGCCGGAAGCAAGAATCGATGAAGAAGGAATACTTCGAGTCAACTCCAGACTTTGTGTTCCTAACAACCCTGATTTAAAGTATGAAATCATGATGGAGGCGCACAACACACCGTTTGCAATCCATCCTGGAAGTACCAAAATGTATCATGATCTTCGTCATACATTTTGGTGGAGCAATATGAAGAGAGAGATAGCGTTGTTTATCTCAAGGTGTCTAACTTGTCAAAGCGGAGCATCAAGTACCAAAAGGTCCATTGTAACCACTTGAAATTCCAGAATGGAAGTGGGATCACATTACCATGGATTTCGTTACCGGTCTTCCTAAGGTTTCTCAAGGTATAGATGCGATTTGGGTCATTGTTGATAGATTGACCAAGTCTGCTCATTTCTTACCGATACAAGAAACTTATACACTTGAACGTCTTGCTCGTATGTACATAAACGAGATTGTAAGGCTGCATGGTATGCCAGTATCCATAGTTTCTGATCGAGACCCAAGATTCACTTCACGATTTTGGGTTAGTTTACAAAAAGCTATGGGCACGGAGTTACGATTTAGTTCAGCATATCATCCTCAGACGGACGGACAATCAGAGAGGACTATTCAAACTCTTGAAGATCTATTAAGACTCTGTGTCTTTGACTTCAAGGGAAGTTGGGACAAGTTCTTACCATTGGTGGAGTTTTCCTACAACAACAGTTATCAAGCAAGTATTGGCATGGCTCCATTCGAAGCATTGTATGGAAGAAAATGTCGTTCTCCAGTATGCTGGGATGAGGTGGGCGAAGCAACGTTGTTGGGACCGGAGTTGGTACGTATGACTACAGAAAAGATTCAAACGATCCGACAACGTATAAAAACCTCACAAGATCGACAAAAGAGTTATGCTGATCTTCATCGAAAGGACGTGGAATTTGATGTAGGAGATCATGTGTTCTTACGTGTTGCTCCATGGAAAGGAGTTACGAGATTTGGAAAGAGAGGAAAGCTAAATCCTCGATTCATCGGTCCATTTTTAATCCTCGATCGAGTAGGAACTGTGGCTTATAGACTCGCTTTACCGCCAAGTATGTCTCGTGTTCATAACGTTTTTCACATATCCATGTTACGCAAATATGTGGAAGACCCGAACCACATTATTGAGTTAGAACCAGACGAAATAGCGGAAGATTTGACGTATGAAGAAGTTCCTGTTCAAATCTTGGATAAGAAGGAACATATTCTACGCTCCAAGGTTATACCTCAGGTCAAAGTTTTGTGGAGAAACCACGATGTTGAGGAAATGACTTGGGAGTTAGAATCTGAAATGAAATCAAGGTATCCTTACCTCTTCGACATAACAGGTACGTACCCTAATTTCGAGGGCGAAATTTCATAAGAAGTGGAGATTGTAAGACCCCAACTTTTATAAATAAAGATGAATTTTCTATAAATATCATTTTTGAATATTATGGAGTTAATTTGATATAATGTTATAGTTGTGGATAATATTTATAAATTTTACAAAGTACGCAAGTTGTTATATAATATTCGATTGGTCGGGGAATATTCGTTTTAACAGGGAATATTTGTACAACGGCACAATCATTGGTGGACCCCACAACGGAATTATTGTCGGATTGAGAAAACGACAAAAATATTTTATTAAAACTAACGGCTGAAGTTTTACCATTGATACTGTTGAACTACTCGGTAATAAAAGTACAGTAATACGTATGGTTGAATAGCAGCACACGGTTTGATTATTAATGCTTACGTGAGAAGGCACTCAGTTTGTTCAATTATTGCTATAGTAAGTGTCGTAAATTTTGCTTACTTTATGGGCACTCATTTACCCATTTTTCAAAATTATCGGATAAAAGTTATAAAGTATATATATTTATATTAGCATGTGGTGAATGGTGGTGGCTTTGATGGATTTTGGCAGGATGCTTTGTTTTTCAAAGTCTTGACTTAGTGGCCAACTTTTCAAACAAAAGCTTTGTGTTGATAAATTGGTCGGGAGAGATTTATTATTATAATATATATATAATGGTGCCATGTACTTGATTATATATTATATATACATATATATGTATGATTGAGTGCTGGTAGGGAGGTGAAGAAAATTGAGTCAGTAATGGGTAGTTCGTATTATTATTATTTTTAAATAGAATATATTATATTTTATTTAAAAGATTTTGCTTTAATTATGGACCGTCAGATTAAAGTAAATCAATCTGGACCGTTCATGGATTAGTTACTATGCATTTCATTTTTCTATAAATAGCAGCTCATTCCTTCATTATTTCTTACGAATTCACTGAACTCTAGAGAGAGAAACTATAGAGAGAGAAGAAAAGTATTCTGCTACTTAACTACTTCCTTATTTCAGTTCGTCTTTAAAACGGTAGGGAATATTATTTCTTTTATATTCATGAAGAGAACTTCTGTTATTCCATTGTTATTATTCTGTTGGAATAACCAGTATACGCGGTCTACCCTATACTTGGTGACATTCTTCTATTATTCTGTTGGAACATCCTGTCTGTGTGTTTTACACCGGACCTGGTTCCGTTTATTATTCTGTTGGAACATCCTGTCTGTGTGTTTTACACCGGACCTGGTTCCGTTTTATTATTATTCTGTTGGAATATCCTGTCTGTGTGTTTTACACCGGACCTGGTTCCATTATTTATTATTCTGTCGGAATATCCTGTCTGTGCGTTTACGCCGGACCTGGTTCCATTATTTATTATTCTATTGGAATAACCAGTCTGTGCGGTCTATCGCATGCATGGTGATTTCTTTTGTTATTCCATTCTTTATTGTACTCAGTTGGTTAAGTTTTGACTTCTATACTCCATGAAATTTGTGGAATATCCTTGATAGTTGCGTTTCATCCAGTATCTTTTTAAGAAAATATTCTTCTAAGCATTCTTGAATTTTACTCCACAATGCAGTATCATGTTGACAATTTGGACGTTGTTAATTCCTGGATAAATTAATTCTTGAACTTGTTTTATTGAATTCTTATATCATTGTCATCATCCTCATGTTTATAAAATGTTGAAAGTCATCTGTGGCATGTAGTGCATAGATGGACTTGGTATGATTATGACCAGGGATTATTCGGTATAATCATGACCGTAATGTTACAAATGATGTGGTAAAAGTCCTCATTGGCCGTAGTGCATTGATGGACAGTTGTTGGCATGATCATGACCATTAATGAATATACGAATATCCTTGGCCGTAGTGCAGGGGTGATTCGATGATGTGGATTATTTTATTAAGCTGAGTCCCAGCGATCACAGTGTTGAAAAACTTTTTAAATCATAAAAGATAGTAGAGTTTATTTTCTACTTGACTCTTTTAATGGATTGCTTGTTCCGCTACAGTTAAACTTGATGTCTATTATATTTTATCAGTTTAACATTGTTGAAGGCTAATGATAATTTATTCTGCATTATCTTAGTCATAATATTTCTTACTGGGCTAGTTGAGCTCACCCTTTCTTTCACTGTTCTCTTCAGGAAATGAGAACGTAGCTGGGACAAGTCGGGAACGGAGTGATGGTCCGAAGAATAGTATTAGTTAGTAGTCCTCACTATTCTATGTAATGGTGTGTTAATAAATGTAATGAGGACTCCTTTTGAGTATGAATACTCTCTAGAAGATAATATTTGTATTCAAACTCACAGTTTATGTTTTGTCATATTGTACACGACAGTTGTATTATTAAGTTGTATTTATATTCTGTACTATGTATCTGACGACCCAAGATGGGTGATGTATACCTAATTTTGGGGGCGTCACAAATATAGTCCCATAGTGAGCATATATTTTTCTCAGAATTTTTAAAAGTCATTTACTATTTTTCATATGGCCAAAATAGCCGAATATTTAGACATTTATCAAAAATTGTACTTTTGTCTAAAAATTCTGAAATTTACATAGTATACTTCTATCATATACATGTACTCCCAATAAAAATTTCATCAATTTTGGAGTTAACCACAAGGAATTATAAGCGGTTACTTTTAAAATAGTCTTTTCTCATAAAATTCATAACTCTCAATCTATACATCCAAAAATCACCATTTTTGGGCACAATCAATAAAACTCATCAAAATATCATTTCAAATTTTTCCAGAATTTTTGAAGTTCAGAAAAATTACGAAACTGAAAATCATAACAACCCTTAAATCCCTTACTATCCCTTACTATCCCTTACCTCAAAAGAGCAGTACTTCTGATCGGTATAAGGCTGAAGGAAACTTGCACTGATGAATAGCAACTCACCAAGTATCTAAATACTCACAAATACACTCAATAATCTAGAGAGAGAAAGAGAGAAAGCTTATGTTTCTGGTGTGATTTTCAATTCTAACTTAGCCCTCTATTTATAGGAAAATTTGGGTAGGTTTGACCTGCAACCTGATGGCTTTACCTGCTACTATTTCCACCCACCACATTTGAAATATAATTCAGCACATTTCTTCACCAACCACAAGTGGGGCCCACTAATTCTAGAATTTTCCACCAAAATGATAAACTCTGAAAATTCAACAATTTCTGAACCAGTCATCTTGTAAAATTCATAATAAATCATACGTTCATTTTTAACGGTTCAAAATTTGTGGACATATACTCAACTTATATATGTATAAGATATCCAAAAATTACCACGATCCAACGGTCGGATTAAAAATTATAACCCCCGCAAAATATCTCAAAAACCCTGATTTTTAATACCTCTATTCCGACAAAAATACTGATAAAAATCTCAACATTAACTCCTTCATTTTTAACCACAAAAATATATCCCTCATTTATATCCACATAAAATAAATATTTTCTTATCATATAAATCAATAATTAATTATTCACAAATAATATTACAGAATCACATTTATGACAACCAGGCCGTTCCCAGGAAAGAGGGGGCTTTCCAATAAGGATTTCTCCTTACTGGCGCGCAATTAGATGACCAAACCTCTCCTTAGATAGAACTTTCTAGACATTGCCAATAATACTATCTAATAATATTATTCAAATAATATGAATTATTGATCTGATAATAGAAAATACTGTGCAGCAACAATTATTGAAACAACAATAATATAAAATATCAACGCAGCAATTATTGAATCAATAAAATAAAATATTGAACAGTAATTACTGTAACAATTATTGAGTAGTGCCTTCTTACGTAAGAATCAATAATTTCAAAAATACTATGCAATACCGTGTGCTACTGTGCAATAACGCGTATTACTGTATTTTAACCACCGGGTATTCCAACAGTGTTAACGGTAACAACTACGCCGTTATTTGTAAAAACTCAAATTTATCGTTTTCTTCACCCGACAGTTATTCGTTATGGGGCCCACAAATAGCTGCGCCGTCGTACGAATATTTCCCGACAGAAAGAATATTCCACGACCAAACGAATATTCCCTGACAACAATGATTATTTTATAACCACTTGCTTATTTTGAAAAAAAAAATAAAAAAATCATATTGCACTCATAACTTTAAACTTTTATCAATTTAACCATTTACTGAATTGTAATTATAAGGAAAATTGAATACTTTTATTTCATAAAATTCGGGGTCTTACAATATTCCTATGTGAATCAAGTTAATTAGGGTTTTCAGCACAAATTCTATCATCTATGGATTTAAGTGAGTATGGGTATTATGCATCGAGAGGTGGTTTTATCTGCTTTAGTGTTCTTGATTAACAATTCAGGATAGAGAATAATTGATGAAAAATGTGTTAACTTAAATGAAGCAATAAGTGAAGTTGTGATCTTAAATCTCCGTAATCTTAATTTAACTAGTGGTAATTAGAATTAGTTTACTTATAAATTGAAATTCATTCGTTTAAATAAGATTGAGTTTGTTATGGGTTAGTACTTGATAATTTTTATTAAACCATTCCTCGTGGGAACGATACTCTACTTACACTTTATTATTTGTTGACCACGTATACTTGTGTGTTGTGCGTAATTAAATTTTACCCAACAAGTTTTTGGCGACGTTGCCGGGGAAATTAGTTTAATATTTTGTCATTATTAATTTCAATCACATTAATCATAATTTAAACATTTTTTATTTTATTTTATTTCTCTCTCTAGTCTAATTCTTTTTCAGGTACCATGGACAACTATGACTATCATTGGCCATATTCGAGAATGACTCTACCAAGGGAGGTAGAAAATTATGGACTCGATGAATTGCCAGCACAATTTGGGACACTTTCGAGGAAGATTAACGCTTTATCAGCACAACTTATTCAAAGTGTAGCGGTAATATGTGAGTATTGCGGTGGAAACCATCCAAGTCATCAATGCGCCATCAGTTTCAAGTCGGTACAATATAGTTGTAACTTTGGCAATTACCCTAATAATTATGAATATTCCAGTAATTATCATCATGACTGGGGGAATCTCCTAAATTTTTCATGGAGCGATGACAATCTAGCCCAACCCTTTGCTCCAAGCTAATCATACACTCCTGAATTACCAGTTCAAGCTCCTAATCATGAAGAAGAAAGGATTTTAAACTTGGAGGGACTTATTTCCAAGTTCATGGTTTTGATCGAGGATCAGACGAATAGTCAGGAGATGACGATTCAAAATCTTGAGAACCAGGTGGGACAACTTTTCAACACCGTTATCAATCGCCCTCAAGGTGAAGTGTCAAGCAACATGGTTCCCGAGACTGATGGATTGCCCACGCTAAATCTGGAACCGGATGTGCCAAAAGAAAAGGATGTAGAAAGGGAGGAGACAAGTGGGGAGCAGGAAAAGAAGGTCGCCAAAGATCTAGCCTTGAGTTCCGACATAGGTGAACCGATTTTGATAGTGCCCCATATATCTTCTCCACCAAAGTTTAAGGATCCGACTAGATTTGCAATCTCGTTCCCAATTGGTAGTCATTTTTTTGATAAAGCTATATATGACATGGAAGCTAGCTTAAAATTGGTGTCATGGTGTGAAGAGAATGGGAAGAGAGATGAAGAACCAGTTGTTCTGGAAAAGCTTCAACGCAAAAATTCGTTCACTGATACAACTCAGAAAATGCCTAGTTATTTGAAGGTTATAAAAAAGAATCTACCTAAAAAGAACAAGCTAGGTGAATTTGAATCAATAACCTTTACTGATGGGAAACTCTCGGAAGTTACGTTATTACTAATGGATGTAGGGTTTCTCAATTTTCGAAGGGAAATTGGATAGAGAAAGTTGAAGCAGTCGGGCTGAGGATATAAGACCCCAACTTATTCATAAATAAAATCGAATTTTCTCTAATTATTATGTTGAATAATAAGGTGTTAATTTGATATAATGTTTTGGTTATGAGTGAAATATGCAAATTTTATAAAATAAGCAAGTGGTTATAAAATATTCATAGTTGTCGGGGAATATTCGTTTGGTTGTGGAATATTCTTTCTGTCGGAAAATATTCGTACAACGGCCCAGTCATTTGTGGGCCCCATAACGAAAAACGGTCGAATGAATAAAATGACAAGTTTGGATTTTTATAAATAACGACGTAGTTATTACCGTTACCACTGTTGGAATACCTGGTGATTAAAATACAATAATACGCGTGGTTGTACAGTAACACACGGTATTGCATAGTATTGATAAATTATTGATCCTTACGTAAGAAGGCACTACTCAATAATTGTTACAGTAAATACTGTTCAATATGTTATTTTATTGATTCAATAATTGCTACGTTGATATTTTATATTGTTATTGTTTCAATAATTGTCACTGCACAGTATTTCCTATTATCAGATCAATAATTCATATTATTTGAATAATATTATTAGATAGCATTATTGGCAATGTCTAAGAAAGTTCTGTCTAAGGAGAGGTTTGGTCACCTAATTGCGTGCCAATAAGAAGAAATCCTTATCGAAAAGCCCCCTCTTTCTTGGGAACGACCTAGTTGTCATAATTGTGATTCTGTAATATTATTTGTGAATAATTAATTATTGATTTATATGATAAGAAATTATTTATTTTATGTGGATATAAATGAAGAAAATATTTATTTTTATGTGGATATAATTGAAAAAATTAATGCTGAGGTGTTTTATCAGTATTTTGTCAGAATAGAGGTATTAAAAATCGTCTGTATGTAAATTTCGGACATTTTCTGCTTGGAATTTGAAAAAAACTTTCTTCCACAAAATTATAGAAAATAAAATTTTCTATGGAAAGGACATGGGATTTGAATTTTTCTGATAAAAGAGCTATTTATTATGAATTATTAAAGTTTCGATAAATTAAATATTTTTATTAAAATTATGGGTGGGACCCACCTTTGTTTTAAACATGTGGGCTGCAAATTATTTTTTAGAAATGGCATGCTGGTGGCTGGTCTTTGTAGGTGGCGTAGAAGGAGGATTATATATATATATATATATATATATATATATATATATATATATATATATATATATATATTATTTTATTAATTTAGTCTCCTTTGGCGTTCTAACATTTTCATATAAATAGGGTGCTTAGTTAGAATTGAAAATCACACCAGAAACAAGTTTTTTCTCTCTCTATATATTATCGAGCGTATTTTGTGAGTATTTAGATACTTTGAGAGTTGCTAGTCAGTGCAAGTTTCCTTCGGCTTTACATCCGATATTTCGATCAGAAATACCGTTATTTTGAGGTAAGGGATGTTAATTTCTTCGTAAATGATATTATTTTTTTCAATATCATTATGCTGAAATATTGATATGAATTTTATTGTAGAATTTCTACCTTTTTGCGTCGAAGTTACTATTCACGTATACGGTACTATTCACGTATACGACACTATTCACAAATACGGTACTATTCACCGAAAAATGAAATTTTCTCTTCTTTGTCCCAGATGTCTATTATGGTTACTATCTTTGATTGTATCCATGTTTTGATCTTCATTCTTGAATTTTACTCCATTATGGTTTATTATGGAGTATTTTAAAACTTGAATGATCTAAAGTACGAATCTCTAATCTTTGTCCTTTTATCTTATTGGATTCATTCTCTAAAATATTTTTCATCATCCTCAGTCCTTAATGATGATACTTGATGAATATCTTTGGCCTATAGTGCAAAGATGAATGATTAACTGATGAATATCTTTGGTCCGTAGTGCAAAGATGAACAGGTGTTGAGATGAACATGACCAACTGGTGATACAAATGAATATCTTTGGCCCGTAGTGCAAAGATGAATATTTGATTCAAGATGTATATTGATTGATGTTACAGGGATAAAATATTGATGATGGACTTTTAAATTCATAGATGATAGTAGATTTCATTCTCTACTTAACTCTTCTAATGAATTATTGTTTCCGCTGCAGTTGTTGATCTAAAACTTATTGTCTATTATATTCTATCAGATTTTTCCCTGTTGAAGACTAAGGATAATTTGTTGTATATTATCTTAGTCATAATATTCTTTATTGGGCTAGCTGAGCTCACCCTTTTCTTTTTTGTTCTATTTTTCTTCTCAGGAGGTGAAAATATAGCAGGAACTAGCCGGGGTATGGAGTGATGGTTCTAGAAAATTATTTTAGTAGTCCTCACTATTTTTATAAAATAATGTATCAATAATTGTAATGAGGACTCCTTTTGAGTTTTAATACTGTCTATTAGACAATATTTGTATTTAAACTTACAGTATATGTGTAGTCGTATATTGCAAGACAATTGTATTAATGAAGTTGTATTTATTTTTGTACCATGTATTTGACAACTCAGAATGGGTGATGTATACCTATTTTGGGGGCGTCACAGAGGACGTTAAACTAAGCGCTCACTGGGAGGCAACCTAGACTTACATTTTATCTTCTTAAATTTTTGTTCATTAATTTTATTTTAGTATTTTATTTCATTTAGCTATATATTTTATCTTAATTTAGGGATGTATGTTCAGTTATAATCTCCTTGCAAATGATCACTGACAATTGGGTTCATGACTTGTAGGTTAGAAGGATAAAAGAGCACAAATTTTGACTAAGGCTGGCCCAAGTGCCTAGGCGCCCAAAACAAGCCTATTCCAAGTGCCTAGGCGCCCACTCCAAGCTATTTTCAAGCGCCTAGGCGCTCACCATCACCATCAGATTCTGTTCCCAAGTGCCTAGGCGCTCCAACCTTCACAATTCCAAGCGCCTAGGCGCTCTGCCTGTGCACTTGAAAAAAAATAAAGCCATAAGTAAGGCAATTCTAATTCAAACCCAATTCTTTTCACTCCTAATTCAAAAGCAACTCTTTCCAAGCCCTTGCACCACAATAACACCAACTCTTGCACTCTCCCAATCAAAATCTAATTCATCTTCTCCAAACCACAATCACGAAAAAAGCAAGCTAAAGTCAACTTCTTTATCTCCTACTTGGATTCCAACTGCAACAATTCAAAGCAAAGTTCAAGCTTTAAGATTTGCTTTAAACCAAGTTTGGGGGAGTTTCACACAGGAGTCTAAGCCTGCAAGTGATCGGCGCTCCATAACGGTTTCCACCACCTCCACCCTTGTCTGTGTACCCTCCTAACTGACTTAGCTCCTGAGGATGATGCTAATATAGAAGAAGTAGATGATGCTGATGAAGAGTAAAGCTTCAATCTTTCAAGGAAGTCCTCAGTGCCTAATTTCTTATATTTTTTTATATACAATGAGCACATTGTGTAAGACCCCGAATTTTATGAAATAAAAGTATTCAATTTTTCTTATAATTACTATTCAGTAAATGGTTAAATTGATAAAAGTTTAAAGTTATGGGTGAAATGTGAATTTTTTTTCAAAGTAAGCAAGTGGTTATAAAATAATCATTGTTGTCGGGGAATATTCGTTTGGTCGTGGAATATTCTTTCTGTCGGGGAATATTCATACGACGGCGCAGCTATTTGTGGGCCCCATAACGAATAACTGTCAGATGAAGAAAACGATAAATTTGAGTTTTTACAAATAACGACGTAGTTGTTACCGTTAATACTGTTGAAATACCCGGTGGTTAAAATACAGTAATACGCGTTATTGTACAGTAGCACACGGTATTGCACCAATTATTGATTCTTACGTAAGAAGACACTACTCAATAATTGTTACAGTAGTTATTGTTCAATATTTTATTTTATTGATTCAATAATTGCTGCGTTGATATTTTATATTATTGTTGTTTCAATAATTATTGTTGCACAGTATTTTCCTTTATCAGATCAATAATTCATATTATTTGAATAATACTATTAGATAACATTATTGGCAATGTCTAGAAAGTTCTGTCTAAGGAGAGGTTTGGTCATCTAATTACGCGTCAGTAAGGAGAAATCCTTATTGGAAGTCCCCTCTTTCCTATGAACGGCTTGGTTGTCATAAATATGATTCTGTAATATTATCTGTGAATAATTAATTATTGATTCATATGATAAGGAAATATTTATTTTATGTGGATATAAATGAGGGATATATTTTTGTGGTTAAAAATGAAGGAGTTAATGTTGAGGTGTTTTATCTGTATTTTTGTCGGAACGGAGGTATTGAAAATCAAATTAAGGTTTTTGAGATATTTTGTGAGGGTTATAATTTTTAATCCGACCGTTGGATCGTGGTAATATTTGGATATGTTATACATATATAAGTTGAGTATATGTCTACAAATTTTGAACCGTTAAAAATAAACGTATAATTTATTATGAATTTTACGAGATGACTGGTTCAGAAATTGTTGAATTTTCGGAGTTAATCATTTTGGTAGAAAATTCTAGAATTGGTGGGCCCCACTCTTGGTTGGTGAAGAAATGTGCTGAGATTTTTATTCAAATGTGGTGGGTGGGAATAGTAGCAGGTAAAGCCATCAGGTTGCAGGTTAAGTCTGCTTCGGCGTGCTAACATTTTCCTATAAATAGAGGGCTAAGTTAGAATTGAAAATCACACCAGAATTCATAAGTTTTCTCTCTTTCTCTCTCTAGATTATTGAGTGTATTTTGTGAGTATTTAGATTCTTTATGAGTTCCTATTCATCAGTGCAAGTTTTCTTCAACCTTATACCGATCAGAAGTACTGCTCTTTTGAGGTAAGGGATAGTAATGAATTTTAAGGGTTGTTATATTTTCCAGTATCGTAATTTTTCTGACCTTCAAAAATTCTGGAAAAATTTGAAATGACATTTTGATGCGTTTTCTTGATTGTGTCCAAAAATGGTGATTTTTGGATGTATAGATTGAGAGTTATGAATTTTATGAGAAAAGACTATTTTAAAAGTAACTGCTTATAATTCCTTGTGGTTAACTCCAAAATTGATGAAATTTTTATTGAGAGTACATGTATATGATAGAAGTATACTCTATAAATTTTAGAATTTTTTGACAAAAGTACAATTTTTGATAAATGTCTAAATATTCGGCTGTTTTGGCCATATGAAAAATAGTAAATGACTTTTAAAAATTCTGAGAAAAATATATGTTCACTATGGGACTATATTATGCTAAATCCCAGAAAAGAAATATTTTTGGAACTGATTTGGTATTTTTCATGAAAATAGTCTAGTTATGAGTAAATGAATTAAATATGTTTTGTGAAGTAAGAAAATTGGAAAATAGGATTTTATGACTTGAGAATCCTATATGAGGTATATGCAGATTTTTGATGAGGGTTTTGGTTATTGGTGATGAAATCTTATGAGTTTGGTATTTTAGAATGATTAAATTCATTATTTAGTAAAGTGTAAACAATTTAAATAAATTGTTTATAAGCTTAAGAAATATTATTCTTTCAATATCGTTATACCGAAATATTGGTATGTATATTATTGTAAAATTTCTATCTTTTTCATGTCGAGGTTACTATTCATGAGTTACTATTCATGAGTTACTATTCACGAGTTACTATTCATGAGTTAGTATTTACGAGTTACTATTCACGACAAAATTGGTTTCTTTTTCTAACCAAATTATAGTTGGTTTATGAATATTACTCTTGAGATTAAATCTATATGTTGATTATATTGATTTTATTATCATATATAACATTTTTATAACCCTAATGATGATATTTCTCTTTGACTTGAGTGTAAAGATGGGTAGATTTCTGGTATGATCATGACTATGGGTTCTCTTTGGCCAGTAGTGCAAAGTTGAATTGTTGACTGGTATGATCATGACCATTGAATTTATAAGTGGATATCTTTAGCTTAAGTGCAAAGGTGAATTGATCAACATGGTTATAATTATTGTTTATATAAATTCTGAAATGATTATATATTTCTTTGAGATATTAATATATTTCGCCTGGAGTGCAAATATGAACTGTTGATGAATATATTTGGTCGTAGTGTAATTATAAACTGTTGAGGAATATCTTTGGCCTGTAGTGCAAAGATGAATTGTTGATGAATATCTTTGGTCCGTAGTGCAAAGATGACATGTTGTTGAATATCTTTGGCCAGTAGTGCAAAGATGAACAGATGTTGAGATGAACATGACCAACTGGTGATACAAATGAATATCTTTGGTCGTAGTGCAAAGATGAAGTTATTAGTATGATTATGAACAGGAAATGTGATTTGGTGTAACCATGATCTTTGATGTTTCAGGTAAAGACAGGTGATGAAAATTATCTTCGACCTGGATAAGAAGAAGAATTTAGAACTACAGTTATGATTATGAGTTATTCATATGATTGTGGACCAAAATTATTGATTGATGTTACAGGAATAAAACATTGTTGGTGGATTTTTAACATGGAGAAGATAATAGACTTTATAGTCTATTTGACTCTTCTAATGGATTGCTCGTTCCGCTGCAACTATGGTTGAAATTTTTATCATCTATCATATGTTCTAAATCTCTGATTTATTACTGATGAAGACTATTGATAATTTATTTATCTTTAGTCATGATATTCTTTACTGGGCTAGTTGTGCTCACCCTTTTGTTTCACAATTCCTTTCAGGTAATAAGAGTGTAGCTGGGTCGAGCGGGGGTAACAAGGGAATAGAACGGTGGTCATCATTTAGTAGTTATATTTGGTGAAGAAAATAGGGTGAGGCGAACCCAACGTTGAAAGAGTGTTTCGTCACTATCATACAAGATGTCTAATGACATACAACCTCGTGTCATCATAAGACAGGGTTGTGCTCATCCACTTGCTGAGTATATCTACGAGCACTACCTATATAATCTTGGTGTTTGTTTGAAGTATAATTCTCAATTAGAGACAATGAAGATAATGATAAGTCCAGAGAAGACTCACCATTGGGAAGAATATGATAGTATTCTTCTCATTTTTCTTTGGGGTCTATTGGGTCAACCAAGGATAATTCTGTGGCCATATGATATTTATCATAACCTAGAAGCATGGCCTCCCATGTACGAAGGTTTCCTTGAGCACTTCCCAAAGATTCTAGTTTCTAAAATAATTTTTGACTGTACCTTTATGTAAGGTACCTTTGTGAGGTGCTGATACATGGTGGTGCCCAATGTCACATTTGGTATATATTTGTATTCAAACTCACAGCATATGTGTTGTTGTATTTTGCACGACAATTATTGTAATAAAGTTGCAGTTGTGTTCTGTACCATGTATTTGACGACTCAGAATGGGTTGGGTGGAATGGACCTATTTTGGGGTTGTCACAGGTGGTATCAGAGCTTAGGGATATGATCTCTGGCGGAGATCGGGAAATACAACTAAGAGGGGAGAGATGAGTAAATCCTTCGCTAGTGTGTCCTACCTAAGCTTATTTGTTGGTCAGTCATAATATCGGGATATTATGTGATATGTTAATTTGTTTAATTAACCCTTGTTTTATGGCAGTATTTGAGAATGGCAGTTGAGAATACTAACAATGGAGTGAATGAGACTGTGGGGATACCTCTAATCACTAACCGTGATAATGTGATGTCAGACGAAGAAGGAATTAGATATATCCATGTGGTGAGTGAAGAATTGATAGTTGCACCTGAGATAGTCGCAGAGGTAACAGCTGAGACTGAGGAAGAAGAGGAAGAAGAAGTACCTGAGGAGAGTTTATTAGAGGTATTATATGATCAAAATGTAGAATTTCAAAATCGTATTCATGAGTTAGAAGAGCAGGCAGAAGAACGACAGGCGGTCGTGGAACAAAATGATGCAACAATTCAAGCTTGTGTTACCCGATATGTGATGATTGAACAGAAGCATTCTTTGGCAGAGTATAAGATGATAAAAATGGAATCTGAGCTGAAAGAAGAAAAAACTGAACGAGTGAGAATAAGTGATGCATGGGCAAAAGCCGCACGACACGTGGATATTGTGGAAAGAGATGTTCGATCTAAGAAGGCTAAAATAGATGATATGAATTTCTCTTTTTGGAAAGCAATTGGGAGAACCCAACATCGAGTTTTGAATTACCCTGTACATAGCGGTCAACCTGAATCCGATATGGATCGAAGATTGATGATTCAGATCATGAATGAGGAGTACGAAGAGGCAGTTGAGGGAGGAATATGTCCTATAGAAAAGTATATTCCAACGGTAATGATGACGCCAAATGCTGCTCCAGACAAGTCAAAGCCGAGTAGTTCGAGGGATGGCGGTTGTCATGACTTCCCAACAAATAAGGAACCCAAATGAAGTTATCATGGGAGATGAGCAATGGAGAAATCATGATGATCTGAGAGATGGAATCTATAATGGAAGCAAGGTATTCTCAACTCTTCGAAATACCAGGTACGTAAATTTCGAGGACGAAATTTCATAAGGAGAGGAGATTGTAAGACCCTGAATTTTATTAAATAAAAGTATTCAATTTTTCTTATAATTACTATTCAGTAAATGATTAAATTGATAAAAGTTTAAAGTTATGGGTGAAATGTGAATTTTTTTTCAAAATAAGCAAGTGGTTATAAAATAATCATTGTTGTCGGGGAATATTCGTTTGGTCGTGGAATATTCTTTCTGTCGGGGAATATTCGTACGACGACGCAGCTATTTGTGGGCCCCATAACGAATAACTGTCGGATGAAAAAAATGACAAATTTGAGTTTTTACAAATAACGGCGTAGTTGTTACCGTTAATACTGTTGAAATACCCGGTGGTTAAAATACAGTAATACGCGTTATTGTACAGTAGCACACGGTATTGCACCAATATTGATTCTTACGTAAGAAGACACTACTCAATAATTGTTACAGTAGTTATTGTTCAATATTTTATTTTATTGATTCAATAATTGCTGCGTTGATATTTTATATTATTGTTGTTTCAATAATTATTGCTGCATAGTATTTTCCTTTATCAGATCAATAATTCATATTATTTGAATAATATTATTAGATAATATTATTGGCAATGTCTAAAAAGTTCTGTCTAAGGAGAGGTTTGGTCATCTAATTGCGCGCCAGTAAGGAGAAATCCTTATTAGAAGTCCCCTCTTTCCTAGGAACGGCTTGGTTGTCATAAATATGATTCTGTAATATTATCTGTGAATAATTAATTGTTGATTCATATGATAAGGAAATATTTATTTTATGTGGATATAAATGAGGGATATATTTTTGTAGTTAAAAATGAAGGAGTTAATGTTGAGGTGTTTTATCTGTATTTTTGTCGGAACGGAGGTATTGAAAATCAAATTAAGGTTTTTGAGATATTTTGCGAGGGTTATAATTTTTAATCCGACCGTTGGATCGAGGTAATATTTAGATATGTTATACATATATAAGTTGAGTATATGTCTACAAATTTTGAACCGTTAAAAATAAACGTATAATTTATTATGAATTTTACGAGATGTCTGGTTCAGAAATTGTTGAATTTTCGGAGTTAATCATTTTGGTAGAAAATTCTAGAATTGGTGGGCCCCACTCTTGGTTGGTGAAGAAATGTGCTGAGATTTTTATTCAAATGTGGTGGGTGGGAATAGTAGTAGGTAAAGCCATCAGATTGCAGGTTAAGTCTGCTTCGGCGTGCTAACATTTTCCTATAAATAGAGGGCTAAGTTAGAATTGAAAATCACACCAGAATTCATAAGTTTTCTCTCTTTCTCTCTCTAGATTATTGAGTATATTTTGTGAGTATTTAGATACTTTGTGAGTTTCTATTCATCAGTACAAGTTTTCTTCAGCTTTATACCGATCAGAAGTACTGCTCTTTTGAGGTAAGGGATAGTAATAGATTTTAAGGGTTGTTATATTTTCCAGTTTCATAATTTTTTTGACCTTCAAAAATTCTGGAAAAATTTGAAATGATATTTTGATGAGTTTTCTTGATTGTGTCCAAAAATGGTGATTTTTGGATGTATAGATTGAGAGTTATGAATTTTATGAGAAAAGACTATTTTAAAAGTAACTGCTTATAATTCCTTGTGGTTAACTCCAAAATTGATGAAATTTTTATTGAGAGTACATGTATATGATAGAAGTATACTCTGTAAATTTCAGAATTTTTGGACAAAAGTATAATTTTTGATAAATGTCTAAATATTCGGCTGTTTTGGCCATATGAAAAATAGTAAATGACTTTTAAAAATTCTGAGAAAAATATATGTTCACTATGGGACTATATTATGCTAAATCCCAGAAAAGAAATATTTTTGGAACTGATTTGGTATTTTTCATGAAAATAGTCTAGTTATGAGTAAATGAATTAAATATGTTTTGTGAAGTAAGAAAATTAGAAAATAGGATTTTATGACTTGAGAATCCTATATGAGGTATATGCAGATTTTTGATGAGGGTTTTGGTTATTGGTGATGAAATTTTATGAGTTTGGCATTTTAGAATGATTAAATTCATTATTTTGTAAAGTGTAAACAATTTAAATAAATTGTTTATAAGCTTAAGAAATATTATTCTTTCAATATCGTTATACCGAAATATTGGTATGTATATTATTGTAAAATTTCTATCTTTTTCATGTCGGGATTACTATTCATGAGTTACTATTCATGAGTTACTATTCACGAGTTACTATTCATGAGTTACTATTCACGAGTTACTATTCACGACAAAATTAGTTTCTTTTTCTAACCAAATTATAGTTAGTTTATGAATATTACTTTTGAGATTAAATCTATATGTTGATTATATTGATTTTATTATCATATATAACATTTTTATAACCCTAATGATGATATTTCTCTTTGACTTGAGTGTAAAGATGGGTAGATTTATGGTATGATCATGACTATGAGTTCTCTTTGGCCAGTAGTGCAAAGTTGAATTGTTGACTGGTATGATCATGACTATTGAATTTATAAGTGAATATCTTTAGCTTAAGTGCAAAGGTGAACTGATCAACATGGTTATAATTATTGTTTATATAAATTCTGAAATGATTATATATTTCTTTGAGATATTAATATATTTCGCCTGTAGTGCAAATATGAACTGTTGATGAATATATTTGGCCGTAGTGCAAATATTAACTGTTGAGGAATATCTTTGGCCTGTAGTGCAAAGATGAATTGTTGATGAATATCTGTGGCCCGTAGTGCAAAGATGACATGTTGAATATCTTTGGCCAATAGTGCAAAGATGAACAGATGTTGAGATGAAAATGACCAACTGGTGATACAAATGAATATCTTTGGCCGTAGTGCAAAGATGAAGTTATTAGTATGATTATGAACAGGAAATGTGATTTGGTGTAACCATGATCTTTGATGTTTCAGGTAAAGATAGGTGATGAAAATTATCTTCGACCTGGATAAGAAGAAGAATTTAGAACTACAGTTATGATTATGAGTTATTCATATGATTGTGGACCAAAATTGTTGATTGATGTTACAGGAATAAAACATTGTTGGTGGATTTTTAACATGGAGAAGATAATAGACTTTATAGTCTATTTGACTCTTCTAATGGATTGCTCGTTCCGCTGCAACTATGGTTGAAATTTTTATCATCTATCATATGTTCTAAATCTCTGATTTATTACTGATGAAGACTATTGATAAAGATAGGTTCTAAATCTCTGATCTTTGATGTTTCAGGTAAAGATAGGTGACGAAAATTATCTTCGACCTGGATAAGAAGAAGAATTTAGAACTACAGTTATGATTATGAGTTATTCATATGATTGTGGACCAAAATTGTTGATTGATGTTACAGGAATAAAACATTGTTGGTGGATTTTTAACATGGAGAAGATAATAGACTTTATAGTCTATTTGACTCTTCTAATGGATTGCTCGTTTCGCTGCAACTATGGTTGAAATTTTTATCATCTATCATATGTTCTAAATCTCTGATTTATTACTGATGAAGACTATTGATAATTTATTTATCTTTAGTCATGATATTCTTTACTAGGCTAGTTGTGCTCACCCTTTTGTTTCACAATTCCTTTCAAGTAATAAGAGTGTAGCTGGGTCGAGCGGGGGTAACAAGGGAATAGAACGGTGGTCATCATTTAGTAGTTATATTTGGTGAAGAAAATAGGGTGAGGCGAACCCAACGTTGGAAGAGTGTTTCGTCACTATCATACAAGATGTCTAATGACATACAACCTCGTGTCATCATAAGACAGGGTTGTGCTCATCCACTTGCTGAGTATATCTACGAGCACTACCTATATAATATTGGTGTTTGTTTGAAGTATAATTCTCAATTAGAGACAGTGGAGATAATGATAAGTCAAGAGAAGACTCACCATTGGGAAGAATATGATAGTAATCTTCTCGTTTTTCTTTGGGGTCTATTGGGTCAACCAAGGATAATTCTGTGGCCATATGATATCTTTCATAACCTAGAAGCATGGCCTCCCATGTACGAAGGTTTCCTTGAGCACTTCCCAAAGATTCTAGTTTCTAAAACAGTTTTTAACTATACCTTTATGTAAGGTACCTTTGTGAGGTGCTGATACATGGTGGTGTCTAATGTCACATTTGGTATATATTTGTATTCAAACTCACAGCATATGTGTTGTTGTATTTTGCATGACAATTGTTGTAATAAAGTTGTAGTTATTTTCTGTACCATGTATTTGACGACTCAGAATGGATTGGGTGGAATGGACCTATTTTGGGGTTGTCACAGGTGGTATCAGAGCTTAGGGATATGATCTCTGGCGGAGATCGGGAAATACAACTAGGAGGGGAGAGATGAGTAAATTCTTTGCTAGTGTGTCTTCCCTAAGCTTATTTGTTGGTCAGTCATAATATCAGGATATTATGTGATATGTTAATTTGTTTAATTAACCCTTGTTTTATGGCAGTATTTGAGAATGGCAGCTGAGAATGCTAACAATGGAGTGAATGAGACTGTGGGGATACCTCTAATCACTAACCGTGATAATGTGATGTCAGACGAAGAAGGAATTAGAGATATCCATGTGGTGAGTGAAGAATTGATAGTTGCACCCGAGATAGTCGCAGAGATAACAGCTGAGACTGAGGAAGAAGAGGAAGAAAAAGTACCTGAGGAGAGTTTATTAGAGGTATTATATGATCAAAATGTAGAATTTCAAAATCGTATTCATGAGTTAGAAGAGCAGGCAGAAGAGCGACAGGCGGTCGTGGAACAAAATGATGCAACAATTCAAGCTTGTGTTACCCGATATGTGATGATTGAACAGAAGCATTCTTTGGCAGAGTATAAGATGATAAAAATGGAATCTGAGCTGAAAGAAGAAAAAACTGAACGAGTGAGAATAAGTGATGCATGGGCAAAAGCCGCACGACACGTGGATATTGTGGAAAGAGATGTTCGATCTAAGAAGGCTAAAATAGATGATATAAATTTCTCTTTTTGGAAAGCAATTGGGAGAACCCAACATCGAGTTTTGAATTACCCTGTACATAGCGGTCAACCTAAATCCGATATGGATCGAAGATTGATGATTCAGATCATGAATGAGGAGTACGAAGAGGCAGTTGAGGGAGGAATATGTCCTATAGAAAAGTATATTTCAACGGTAATGATGACGCCAAATGCTGCTCCAGACAAGTTAAAGCCGAGTAGTTCGAGGGATGGCGGTTGTCATGACTTCCCAACAAATGAGGAACCCAAATGAAGTTATCATGGGAGATGAGCAATGGAGAAATCATGATGATCTGAGAGATAGAATCTAAAATGGAAGCAAGGTATTCTCAACTCTTCGAAATACCAGGTACGTAAATTTCGAGGACGAAATTTCATAAGGAGGGGAGATTGTAAGACCCCGAATTTTATTAAATAAAAGTATTCAATTTTTCTTATAATTACTATTCAGTAAATGGTTAAATTGATAAAAGTTTAAAGTTATGGGTGAAATGTGAATTTTTTTTCAAAATAAGCAAGTGGTTATAAAATAATCATTGTTGTCGGGAAATATTCGTTTGGTCGTGGAATATTCTTTCTGTCGGGGAATATTCGTACGACGGCGCAGCTATTTGTGGGCCCCATAACGAATAACTGTCGGATGAAGAAAACGACAAATTTGAGTTTTTACAAATAACGGCGTAGTTGTTACCATTAATACTGGTGAAATACCCGGTGGTTAAAATACAGTAATACACGTTATTGTACAATAGCACACGGTATTGCACCAATTATTGATTCTTACGTAAGAAGACACTACTCAATAATTGTTACAGTAGTTATTGTTCAATATTTTATTTTATTGATTCAATAATTGCTGCGTTGATATTTTATATTATTGTTATTTCAATAATTATTGTTGCATAGTATTTTTCTTTATCAGATCAATAATTCATATTATTTGAATAATATTATTAGATAACATTATTGGCAATGTCTAGAAAGTTCTGTCTAAGGAGAGGTTTGGTCATCTAATTACGCGCCAGCAAGGAGAAATCCTTATTGGAAAGCCCCCTCTTTCCTGGGAACGGCCTGGTTGTCATAAATGTGATTCTGTAATATTATCTGTGAATAATTAAATATTGATTCATATGATAAGGAAATATTTATTTTATGTGGATATAAATGAGGGATATATTTTTGTGGTTAAAAATGAAGGAGTTAATGTTGAGGTGTTTTATCTGTATTTTTGTCAGAACGGAGGTATTGAAAATCAAATTAGGGTTTTTGAGATATTTTGCTAGGGTTATAATTTTTAATCCGACCGTTGGATCGTGGTAATATTTGGATATGTTATACATATATAAGTTGAGTATATGTCTACAAATTTTGAACCGTTAAAAATGAACGTATAATTTATTATGAATTTTACGAGATGACTGGTTTAGAAATTGTTAAATTTTCAGAGTTAATCATTTTGGTAGAAAATTCTAGAATTGGTGGGCCCCACTCTTGGTTGGTGAAGAAATGTGCTGAGATTTTTATTCAAATGTGGTGGGTGGGAATAGTAGCAGCTAAAGTCATCAGGTTGCAGGTTAAGTCTGCTTCGGCGTGCTAATATTTTCCTATAAATAGATGGCTAAGTTAGAATTGAAAATCACACCAGAATTCATAAGTTTTCTCTCTTTCTCTCTCTAGATTATTGAGTGTATTTTGTGAGTATTTAGATATTTTGTGAGTTTCTATTCATCAGTACAAGTTTTCTTCAGCCTTATACCGATCAGAAGTACTGCTCTTTTGAGGTAAGAGATAGTAAGGGATTTTAAGGGTTGTTATATTTTCCAGTTTCGTAATTTTTCTGACCTTCAAAAATTCTGGAAAAATTTGAAATGACATTTTGATGAGTTTTCTTGATTGTGTCCAAAAATGGTGATTTTTGGATGTATAGATTGAGAGTTATGAATTTTATGAGAAAAGACTATTTTAAAAGTAACTGCTTATAATTCCTTGTGGTTAACTCCAAAATTGATGAAATTTTTATTGAGAGTACATGTATATGATAGAAGTATACTCTATAAATTTTAGAATTTTTTGACAAAAGTACAATTTTTGATAAATGTCTAAATATTCGGCTGTTTTGGCCATATGAAAAATAGTAAATGACTTTTAAAAATTCTGAGAAAAATATATGTTCACTATGGGACTATATTATGCTAAATTCCAGAAAAGAAATATTTTTGGAAGTGATTTGGTATTTTTCATGAAAATAGTCTAGTTATGAGTAAATGAATTAAATATGTTTTGTGAAGTAAGAAAATTGAAAAATAGGATTTTATGACTTGAGAATCCTATATGAGGTATATGCAGATTTTTTATGAGGGTTTTGGTTATTGATGATGAAATCTTATGAGTTTGGCATTTTAGAATGATTAAATGCATTATTTAGTAAAGTGTAAATAATTTAAATAAATTGTTTATAGGCTTAAGAAATATTATTCTTTCACTATCATTATATCGAAATATTGGTATGTATATTATTGTGGAATTTCTATCTTTTTCATGTCGGGGTTACTATTCATGAGTTACTATTTATGAGTTACTATTCACGAGTTACTATTCACGACAAAATTGGTTTCTTTTTCTAACCAAATTATAGTTGGTTTATGAATATTACTCTTGAGATTAAATCTATATGTTGATTATATTGATTTTATTATCATATATAACATTTTTATAACCCTAATGATGATATTTCTCTTTGACTTGAGTGTAAAGATGGGTAGATTTCTGGTATGATCATGACTATGGGTTCTCTTTGGCCAGTAGTGCAAAGTTGAATTGTTGACTGGTATGATCATGACCATTGAATTTATAAGTGAATATCTTTAGCTTAAGTGCAAAGGCGAATTGATCAACATGGTTATAATTATTGTTTATATAAATTCTGAAATGATTATATATTTCTTTGAGATATTAATTTATTTGGCCTGTAGTGCAAATATGAACTGTTGATGAATATATTTGGCCGTAGTACAAATATGAACTGTTGAGGAATATCTTTGGCTTGTAGTACAAAGATGAATTGTTGATGAATATCTTTGGCCCGTAATGCAAAGATGACATGTTGTTGAATATCTTTGGCCAGTAGTGCAAAGATGAACAGATGTTGAGATGAACATGATCAACTAGTGATACAAATGAATATCTTTGGTCGTAGTGCAAAGATGAAGTTATTAGTATGATTATGAACAGGAAATGTGATTTGGTGTAACCATGATCTTTGATGTTTCAGGTAAAGATAGGTGATGAAAATTATCTTCGTCCTGGATGAGAAGAGGAATTTTGAACTACAGTTATGATTATGAGTTATTCATATGATTGTGGATCAGAATTGTTGATTGATGTTACAGGAATCTATCCTCGCTTTCCATGAGGAGCCTTGCCCTTTTCCTCTGGCAACTTATCTAGCTATTTGGTTGTCCCGCTTTCTCTTTCCCGGATCTCCTATAGACGATCCTTCAACACGTATGTTTAGTTTGCCAACTTTGTTATCTTGGGGTTTGGAGATTCCTCTTGCTTCCCTCTTCTTGGGGACCTTATATCCTCATTTGGACGAAATGACTTTCACCTTGAGAGAATCTGTTGGGAGGTACTTGTTTTCATATTTTTATTAATTGTCTTTCATACTATACTTTTTCACTTCTTTTTCTTATCTATCGCTTTTTTTTCATTTATTCAGGTATGACGTAAATTGCTTCATTCCCTGCTCCTTTCTTCAGATCTTTCTCTTCGAGCGTTTTTTGGGCTATTATACTCCTATACATCTTCCCAAGAAGAAAAAGAAGTCTTCAGACCCTTTTTCATCACCAACATCGTCCCTTGCAGCTAGGTAATACAGAGAATTTATTTATGCTCTTTCCTCTACTCCTTTTTTCCTTAATGTTTGTGAAAAATGTATCTTTTGTGGGGTGGATGGAGTATTAGTTAACAAAACCAGAATGGTGAATTAATGCATATCATATGAAAAATTAATGTCATTCATTTTCACCGAAAAAATGGCATCGGTTCGTTGGTTATGCGAGGAAATATAGAAAACAAACATAGGGGTTGTTTAATTGTAGCTGAATGGCTGAATGATTGACCGATTCAGCCATTCAGTGCATTTGTTTTGGAAAAAAAAATCGTCTGAGTGGCTGAACTGGTTAGCCATTCAGACGATTTTGAGCTGAATGGTTTAGTTCAATTTTTTTGGCTGAATAAGTTGTTGAATGAACTTTTTTTTAAAATATTAACTATTATATAAGTAATATTAAATAAATTTACAACAATTTTTTGAATTTTTTTAGAGGGGAAAAATAATAAAAATATGTTATTCAGATGTTTCAGATATGTCAACTATCAAACAACTTTTTTCATTCAAATTCATATTCAGATTTAGCTCATTCAGACTCTGATTCAGATTCATTCAGTTTTTATCAAACACCCCCATAGTCCGCTAAGAAAAATGAAGCGAGGGGTCACCATCTAGCTTAAGATACATTCCTTTCACATCAGCACACAATGTCAAGACCCTATATGCTCTAACCTAATGGTAATCAAATTTAAGGATATTCCTTGAGATTGATTTAGAGTAAGCTTGGGATAGCTTAAAATATATGACTAGTGGTTCTAATTACTTTTAAAAAAAATACTTAAACTAGTAAAAAAGTAAAAATTGTTTGGAATAAAAAATTGATTATTGCTTATTTCAAGTTTAAATTACTACAAGATTTTGAGAAGTAAAGAGGGATAATGGGTGGATTTATTAACATGAATAGGGATAAATTAGTAATATAATTCGTCAAACATGATTATTAGATTTGGCAAATAATCAAAAACTCTAAATTGGTGCTTCTGATATTTCCATAAAAAGGGATTACAAGCAATTTCAAAAAGCTGATTACCAAATACTTTTTACTTATTAAAACTGATTATAAGCTAGTTTGTCTGATTATAAGCAATTCAAAAACAACCTCTTAGAAGGAAATGGATCGAGATTAGAGGTTCGTCGGGAATCTAAATATATGTTTTAACTAATATAAAATAAAATAACGATCACAAAATCAAGAAAAAAATTAACATAATTTATAATATGAGAAAATTGATTTACTTTTAACAGCTCATCTCGTCCACAACCTGGCTGCACCTGAACTTTATTCCTTGTCTACTCCTACAAAAGAGGCTTGACAACCTACTTACAGTTCCAAGTGTTGCAATGATGTTGCCGTGTGGATGCAATTTAATACAATTGGCATATTATAATGCACAAGTCAGAACAGTATAGAGATAACCTTCCAACAAGCTGAGAATATATATGGAGCATTTACAATATAATATGCAACTGTCTTCTCTAGGTAGTTCAGGTCATCAATGGTGGAAATAATAGTCAGTAGCAACACAAATTGCAGAACACCATTGTCAATAACTAGATGTTACTTGGCAAATAAACATAAACAACATGTAACACATTAATGGATTCATACAAACCAAAGAACTTGTAACATCACTTAGAGCATGTTTGGGGGAGGTTCTAGGTGGACTAAAAACACTTCTAAATTAAATATGGAAGTGTTTTGGTGTTTGGTAACCCTTTAAAAGTACTTTTAAGAAGTAGAGATTTGAGTTTAAAAGTAGTTTTAGCTAAAGCACTGAAAGGATAATTATTACTTATTATTAGGTGTTTACTAAGTCTTACTTCTGTTAAATAAATTCCTAGTCTTTAGGATTAATTGAGACTGTTAGTGGTCAGTTTACACTAACCATGTTGGCTGATGTTTAGCTAAACGTGAACTTTATTTTAGCTGTTCTGTTAAGTACTGTAAGGCTATTTATATAGCCAAGTTTGTTTAATAAGGTGATATAGTTAGTCATCCAGAATATCATTGAGATTTTTGTTTACTTCATCAAAGCTTCCCAACATTTTGGTATCAAAGCCATCACTAGGCCTGAGAGAGAGGAGATAAAAAAAAAGGGCAGCACATTTGAGTGACTACCAAAATAGAGAGAGATGTCAGAAGAAGTGAAATTCGCACAGCCCGCAATTCCAATCTTCAATGGTCATTATGACCACTGGGCTATGCTGATGGAAAACTTCTTGAGATCCAAACAATATTGGGATCTTGTGGAGATAGGATGTGTGCGACTAGAAGAAACAGTATTGACAAAGGCGCAGCATACGAGTTATGAGGAATTATAGCTGAAGGATTTGAGGGTCATGAATTATCTATTTCAAGCAATAGATAGGTCAATCATGGAGACCATCCTGAAGAAAGACACTGTGAAGGACATTTGGGATGCTATGAAAAGGAAGTACGAAGGGAACACAAGAGTGAAGAGGTCGACTCTTCAAGGTCTCCACAGAAACTTTGAAACTCTAGAGATGAAATCAGGTGAAACCATTACTGTTTACTTTTCTAGAGTTATGGCAGTGGCAAATAAGATGCGTGTGTATGGAGATGTGATGACTGATGTGACTGTGGTTGAAATGATTTTTAGGTCTTTGACAGATAAGTTCAATTATATTGTTTGTGCCATTGAAGAGTCCAAAGATATTGATGTCATGTCTATAGATGAATTACAGAGTTCATTAATAGTTTATGAGCAGAAATTCAATAGACACAGCAATGATGAGCAAGCTCTTAAAGTTACATATGAAGAGAGATACAGTGACAGAGTCCGAGGAAGAAGCAGCTTCAGGGGTAAGGGAAGAGTCAGAGGCCGACATGTGAGATCCCGAATTTTATGAAATGAAAGTATTTAATTTTCCTATAATTATTATTTTATTTAGTAAATGGTTAAATTGATAAAAGGTTAAAGTTAAGGGTGATATGTGAAAATTTTTCAAAGTAAGCAAGTTGTCATAAAATAATCGGTGATAAAATTACAGTAATACGCGTGGTTGCATAATAACATACAGTATTGTACAATATCTTTGATTATTGATGCTGACGTGAAAAGTTACTCAGTTTTATTCAATTATTGTCACAATATTTTATATTATTAAATCAATAATTGAGACGACAAAGTTATTCATATTATTATTTACAATATTGACGATGTCTAGAAAGTTCTGTCGAGGAAAGGGGTTTGGTCACCTAATTGCGCGTCAATAGGGAGAAATCCTTATTGGAAAGCCCCCTCTTTCCTAGGAATGATCTGGTTGTTAAATATTATGAGTTATAATATTAATGATGAATAAGTTCGTATTGATTAAAGATGAAATTAATATTTTCATTGTGTTGGGGTTATTAGTGTTAGTGGAAATCGATATTTATTTATATAATAATGGATGTATGGGAGTTATATTGACCAATCGGGTAATTAATCGGATAAATGAGCAATTAATTGCTATTAATTCACATGCTTATAACTATTTATTCATATGTACATACTATTGATTCACATGCATGTACTATTAGGGGAGGTAGTGCAAGATTAATAATACTTACATGACTAAATTAAAAATGGAGGTATAGATGAAGGTACTATACTGTAGAACTATTGATTCACATGATTGTACTATTGATTCACATGATGTACTATTAGGGGAGGTGGTGGAAGTTTCATAATACTTGCAGGACTAAATTAAAAATAAAAAAAAAAGATGAAGGTATTATATTATAATATTTCGAGCCCCAAAACGTGCAATTATCGAAACTATATTTTCCTATAAATAGAAGCTCATTCTTCTTTCATTCTCACCAATTCACTAAGACTCACAAGAGCAATTATAAAGAGAGAAGCTATAGAGAGAAAGAAGAAGAGAAGTCTGCTACTTCACTATTCCAGTATCCAGTCTTCTTCTGAGGTAAGGGGTATTATTTATTTCATATTCAGAAGAGATATTATTTTTCGTATTCATATGAATATTATTTTTATTCAATATTCGTAAGGAATATTATCTTTGTTCAATATTCGTTAGAATATTATTTTCGTTCAATAGTAGTAAGGGGTATTATTTCTTTCGTATTAGCAAGGGATGTTATTCATTTCTTATTCGTAAGGGGTATTATTTATTTCATATTCTGAAGAGATATTATTTTTCGTATTCGTATAAATATTATTTTCATTCAATATTCGTAAGAAATATCATTTTCGTTCAATATTCATTGTCTTCGTTTAATATTCGTAAGGAATATTATTTTCGTTCAATATTCATAAGGAGTATTATTTATTTCATATTTTGAAGAGATATTATTTTTCGTATTCGTATGAATATTATTTTTGTTCAATATTCGTAAAGAATATCATTTTCGTTCAATATTCATTGTCTTCGTTTAGTATTCGTAAGGAATATTATTTTCGTTCAATATTCGTAAGGGGTATTATTTATTTCATATTCTGAAGAGGTATTATTTTTCGTATTCGTATGAATATTATTTTCGTTCAATATTCGTAAGGAATATCATCTTCGTTCAATATTCGTAGGAATATTATTTTCGTTCAATATTCGTAAGGGATATTATTTATTTCATATTCTGAAGAGATATTATTTTTCGTATTCGTATGAATATTATTTTGTTCAATATTCGTAAGAATATTATCTTTGTTAAATATTCGTTAGAATATTATTTTCGTTCAACAGTTGTAAGTGATGTTATTTATTTCTTATTCATAAGGGTTATTATTTCGTACTATTCATAAGTTACTATTTACGGGTTACTATTCAGCAGGTTATTATTCACTCAAATAATATTCATTCGGGTATTTGGGACACTTTTCATGTCGGGATACTATTCACGAGGTACTATTCCCGAAGTACTATTTACAATGTACTATTTACGGGGTACTATTCACCCAAAATCTATATTTCTTTTCTATCCAAATTATTTTTGATATATGAATATTATTCTTAAATTTTACTCCACAAAGTAGTGTCATGTTGACAATTTGGATGTTTTTAAACTCTGGATAAATTTAAAGTCTTTAATATTTATCCTTTAATTCGTTTGATTAATACTTATATCATTGTCATCATCCTCATGCTTATATTGTGATGAAAGTCATCTTTGACTTACGTGCAAATGTGGACTGTTGATTATTGGTTTTACAGTTGTATATCTTTGGCTTACCTGTAAATATGGACGGTTGATTATTGGTTTTACAATTGTATATCTTTGGCTTACGTGTAAAGATGGGCTGTTGATTATTGATTTTACAGTTGTATATCTTTGGCTTACGTGCAAAGACGAACTGTTGATTGATAGCTTTGGCCCGTAGTACAAAGATGGACAGGTATATGACATGATCATGACCACTGGTGATAATAACAAATATCCTTGGCCCGTAGTGCATGGATAATTCGATGATGTGATTAGCAGGATCATGACCATTAGTTAACAGTTTAATGTCTTTGGCCGTAGTGCACTGACAGACAATTGATTGGTATGATCATGACCATTGGTTTTATAGTTGAATATATTTGGCTCGTATTGCAAAGGTAGACAACTGATTGGTATGATTATTGTTATTACATTTGAATATCTTTAGCCTTTAGGGTAAGGATATTGAGCAAACGTTCTATTAAACCTTTGTGGCAAGGAGAAACTATTGATTTACATGATTATAAACATGAATTGTGAATTTAAGTATAATCTTTGGTGGTTCAGGTGAAGACATGTGATGAAAGTTCTCTTTATCTTGGGTATAACAAAGAATTGTTAATGGGTATTACAACGATAAAATTGATGATAAACTTTTAAATCATAGAAGATAGTAGATATCATGGTCTACTTGACTCTTCTAATGGATTGCTTATTCCGCTGCAGTTGTTGATCTAAAACTTGTTGTCTATTATATTCTATCAGTTGTTATATTATTGAGGGCTAAGGATAATTTATTCTGCATTATCTTAGTCATAATATTTCTTACTGGGCTAGTTGAGCTCACTCTTTTCTTTTATTGTTCTCTTAAGGAAATGAGAATATAGCTGGGACTAGTCGGAGAACAGAATGATAGTCCAAGATGGTGGCTATAGTATTCCTCATTATTTTATGAAGGGACTAGTCGGAGAACAGAGTGATGGTCCGAGATGGTGGCTATAATATTCCTCATTATTTTATGAAATAGTGTGATAATAAATGTAATGAGGACTTCATTTGAGTTTGAATACTGTCTACGAGACAATATTCGTATAAAAACTCAGCTATATTTTGTCGTATTTTACACGACAGTAGTATTAATTAAGTTTGTATTTGTATTCAGTACCATGTATTTGGCGACTCAAGATGAGTGATGTATACCTGTTTTTGGGTATCACAGTTGGTATCAAAGCTTAGGGATATGATCCCTGACTGAGATGTGAGACTAGAACTAGGAGGAGAGAGACGGAACTACTAGAAATTTGACATATAGCGACGAACTATAGCGACGGTCAGCACGGAACCCTCGCTATAGGGTATATATAGCGACGGTCATCGTCTGGCCGTCGGTATAGATGTTTTTTTAAGAAAAAACCCTCCATTTTCCCCCTAAATCATTTTCAATTTTCCCTCAAATCAATCTTCCTCCTCTCAAGTCCTCTCCCTCCTCTCTAACAGATATTCTCTTCTTCTCTTCAAGTTATTCTCTTCTTCTCGTCCTCGATCTGCCGCCGGTGGAGTGCGGGGAGATTCGCGGGAGCTATCCTGTTCGAAGTCAACTCCGCCATCGGATACATGCTGATGCTAGCGATCATGTCGTTCAACGGCGACGTTTTCATAGCGATGGTGCTAGGTCTAGGTGTTGGGTATCTGTTGTTTAGGAGTGGCGACGATGATCAAGTGGTGGTGGTTGATAATCCTTGTGCGTGTGCTTAAGATACTTAGGTAATTTATGGAGTATTATTATTATTCATCGTCATCATATATCATATATCATTATATATGTATACTGTTATTTGAAATCTGTTGTGTAATTCATATTTGCAAAATTTATGTGTTTTCTTATCAGATTTTCGTAATTTGTTTGTGATTTCCATGGTCAATTTGAGTATTTATGTATATATAATTGTTGTCATATAAATCAAATTGGTAAATTTTGTATAGAAACAGGTAATTACAATTGTTTTTTTAAACCAAATTCCTTTGACATGAGCATAGGGAAAGCCTCGCTGAATTTTTTCAAAGTTATGCAGCACGTGATGTTTGGGGGGAAATTATTTGGGGTTATCTTTCGTCCTTTTGTTTGGTGGGTTTTGGATGCTTCACATTTGGTTTAGGATTTATATGCTACCCATTGCAGGTTAGTAAGATTAAAACCATTTCTTTGATTCTTTCCAAGGGTGCCCCAATTTTCTTAATTGTTTCTAATGCACCTAAATCCAGCATACATAATTACTATGACTTTGAAATTTGATATTAGTACCAGGACCAATTCCTGTACTCAACACCAAGATCACCTCTTTCCTACATATAGATGGTTATGATTGTAAGTTACACACATTAATTAATTGTTACCATTTATGTTTGAAGGACGGATTTAGTTCCTGCATATGTGCGGCTACTTCGAGATAATGAAGCTGAAGTACGTATAGCAGCTGCTGGCAAAGTTACCAAGTTCTGTCGGATTCTTAATCCTGAGCTAGCAATCCGACGTATTCTTCCGTGTGTGAAGGTGGTGTTATGAAGCCTCTTGTAATTTTCCTATTTATTGCCCTTATTGTTATCATTTCAGTTTGTCCATATTCAAGCTATCTTATTATTTGGCCTCATTTTTTTGTAGGAGTTATCTTCAGATTCTTCTCAACATGTGAGGTCTGCTCTGTCCTCTGTTATAATGGGCATGGCTCCTATTCTAGGAAAGGTAAAAGTGTCTTTCAGTCGATCTCTATGCAACCTCACTAATTTTTATTTTCATGCACTTAACTAATGTAAAAGTTAGTCATGTATCTTATCTTTAGAGTTCCTGCTAGATTGCATATGAGATGTTGTATCTTCTCTAGTGGATTGAATTGGCTATTGTAGTTGATGTATCTTATTATACAATTGTACGAGACTTCTTGTTAAGTTTTGAAATGAACAGCCATTATACTCTTAATTCTTGTAATGTTAGAACTAAGAATAAAGCAAATGCGCGTGCGAACATATATGGATATAAGTGCACATTCAAACTCCTTCCTAGTCTGTGTTGGACACAGGAAGAGCGTATCAAATGTGGGGGAAACCTACTTCTAAGAAGACGGTGAACACTTTGGACTATGAAATCAGAGTCCCCATATGAATCTGTCAACAAAACCTGAGGTCATCCAACACCTTTATATCATGTCGCCTTTATGTGACCATGGGAGATCAACATTTCAGTTACATTATTCTTATTTTGTGTATCTTATGTTTGTGTTCCTTCTCCAGATAGTCAACTGTATATATGCTTGTATCTGCTTGTATCAAGTATTTTTGATAATTTTTCATCATTTATCATTTTAGGGCTCTTTGTAGTCTTAAAACAACTGGTTTCGAGCTGTAGAACTCTGTTTTGAGGTTGCAATTTCAAGTCACATATGCAGTTATTGCTGGTCAAGTATTAGTGTGGGTGTTTTTATCTATTCATGAATTTTACTTGCTTCTTGTAGATTTTGAAAGCTATTAAAACCGTAAGATACTTCATTAGCAGACGTGTCACCAAAGAGTCTGACATTTGGTTTCCATTGATGATTTTTGTTGTGCATGTTAAATTTTACAAATTAATATATTCTATTAATTTTAAAAGCCCATGGGATTTGTTTCTTAAGCAATCATACGATCTATCTGCTTCTTGCCAGCTCCATTTTTAAGAGTTTGTGTTTTTTTTTTCATTTATTGCCTTGTTCATGTTGTTTCGTTAATGGTTTGAAAATTGCCTATTAAGTTTAAGGAAATAGTTTCTCCGTGTAGACTTTAAAATCTTAAATATGAGATACATTTCTTTAGCAATTATACGACATGTATGCTTCTCGCTTGCTCCATCCATAACATTTGTGTTTATCTATCTCCTTGCTTTCGCTGCATTAATGTTGCCAAATACTCTACTGATGTATGGTAATTTCTTTTCTACAAAAGATTGACAAAGAAGGGACTAGTAATCAAAATGCCTAATGGATGTTACTCTCATATAGTAGTTTGTATTTTTCAGTTCCGTGGGTGGGTATATTATGTGAACTTTTAGCCAATTTTCTGTTTCATTTAATGAGACAGCAAATCCTTACTTCAGCACTTGAGGTCTAGGTGAACAATCTGAGAGTGTTTATGTGGATGTTAAATACAACTTTCTTTTTATGTTTATAGTTGATACTATATTTTGTATAATTTGTAAGATTATATTTTTTATGTTTTATTTTATATTGTACTTGTGTTTGTTGAATAAATATGCATTATTAATTAATTTTTTTTTGAAATCTAAAACGTCTATAGCGACGATCGCCGACCGTCGCTATAGGTCTAAAGACCGTCACTATAGAGTTTACCGACGGCTTCTATGGCGACGGTCGGCGACCGTCGCTAAATCCTATAGTGACGGTCTTTATGTCTATAGCGACGGTCGGCGACCGTCGCTATAGGTCGAATTTCTAGTAGTGCGGGTAATTACTTCGCTAGTATGACCTACCTTAGCTTACTTGTTATTTAATCGGTCGGTCAAAATATAGGGATATTATGTGGCATGTCCATTAACCTTTGTTTTGAAGCTGTATGCTAGAATAATATCTGAAATACAGGCGATGAGCAATGGAAAAATCATGATACAGAGGAAATAACTGGGAAGGTACAATCTGAAAAGAAAGCAAGGTATTTTCATCTCTTCAAACTACCAGATACGTAAATTTCGAGGGCAAAATTTCATAAGGAGGGGAGATTGTGAGATCCCGAATTTTATGAAATGAAAGTATTCAATTTTTCAATAATTATTATTCTATTTAGTAAATGGTTAAATTGATAAAAGGTTAAAGTTAAGGGTGATATGTGAAAAAATTTTAAAGTAAGCAAGTTGTCATAAAATAATCGGTGATAAAATTATAGTAATACGCGTGGTTGCATAGTAGCACACAGTATTGTGTAATATCTTTGATTATTGATGCTTACGTGAGAAGTCGCTCGATTTTATTCAATTATTGTCATAATATTTTATATTATTAAATCAATAATTGAGACGACAAAGTTATTCATATTATTATTTGCAATATTGACGATGTTTAGAAAGTTCTGTCGAGGAAAGGAATTGCGCGCCAATAGGGAGAAATTCTTATCGGAAAGCCCCCTATTTTCTGAGAATGATCTGGTTGTTAAATATTGTGAGTTATAATATTAATGATGAATAAGTTCGTATTGATTAAAGATAAAATTAATATTTTCATTGTGTTTGGGTTATTAGTGTTAGTGGAAATCGATATTTATTTCGATAATAATGGATGTCTAGAGGTTATATTTACCAATCGGGTAATTAATCGAATAAATGAGCAATTAATTGCTATTAATTCACATGCTTATAACTATTTGTTCATATGTGTATACTATTGATTCACATGCATGTACTATTAGGGGAGGTGGTGCAAGATTGATAATACATGCATTACTAAATTAAAAATAGAGGTATAGATGAAGGTACTATACTGTAATTATTTTTTTCACATGTATAGAACTATTGATTCACATGATTGTACTATTGATTCACATGATGTACTATTAGGGGAGGTGGTGCAAGTTTGATAATACATGCAACACTAAATTAAAAATGAAAGAAAAGATGAAGTTATTATACTGTAATATTTCGAGCCCCAAAGCGTGCAATTATCGAAACTATATTTTCCTATAAATAGAAGCTCATTCTTCTTTTATTCTCACCAATTCACTAAGACTCACAAGAGCAATTATAGAGAAAGAAGCTATAGAGAGAAAGAAGAAGAGAAGTCTGTTACTTCACTATTCCAGTATCCAGTCTTCTTCAGAGGTAAGGGGTATTATTTATTTCATATTCAGAAGAGATATTATTTTTCGTATTCATATGAATATTATTTCTGTTCAATATTCGTAAGGAATATTATCTTTGTTCAATATTCGTTGGAATATTATTTTTGTTCAACAGTAGTAAGGGGTATTATTTCTTTCGTATTAGTAAGGGATGTTATTCATTTCTTATTCGTAAGGGGTATTATTTATTTCATATTCTGAAGATATTATTTTTCGTATTCGTATGAATATTATTTTCGTTCAATATTCATAAGGAATATCATTTTCGTTCAATATTCATTGTCTTCGTTTAATATTCGTAAGGAATATTATTTTCGTTCAATATTCGTAAGGGGTATTATTTATTTCATATTCTGAAGAGATATTATTTTTCGTATTCGTATGAATATTATTTTTATTCAATATTCGTAAGGAATATCATTTTCGTTCAATATTCATTGTCTTCGTTTAATATTCGTAAGAAATATTATTTTCGTTCAATATTCGTAAGGGGTATTAATTATTTCATATTCTGAATAGATATTATTTTTCGTATTCGTATGAATATTATTTTCGTTCAATATTCATAAGGAATATCATTTTCGTTCAATATTCATTGTCTTCGTTTAATATTCGTAAGGAATATTATTTTCGTTCAATATTCGTAAGGGGTATTATTTATTTCATATTCTGAAGAGATATTATTTTTCATATTCGTATGAATATTATTTTCATTCAATATTCGTAAGGAATATCATTTTCGTTCAATATTCATTGTCTTCGTTTAATATTCGTAAGAAATATTATTTTCGTTCAATATTCGTAAGGGGTATTAATTATTTCATATTCTGAATAGATATTATTTTTCGTATTCGTATGAATATTATTTTCGTTCAATATTCGTAAGGAATATCATCTTCGTTCAATATTCGTAGGAATATTATTTTCATTCAATATTCGTAAGGAATATTATTTATTTCATATTCTGAAGAGATATTATTTTTCGTATTCGTATGAATATTATTTTTGTTCAATATTCGTAGGAATATTATCTTCATTAAATATTCATTGGAATATTATTTTTATTCAACAGTTGTAAGTGATATTATTTATTTCTTATTCGTAAGGGTTATTATTTCGTACTATTCATAAGTTACTATTTACGGGTTACTATTTACCCGGTTACTATTCACTCAAATAATATTCATTCGGGTATTTGGGACACTTTTCATGCTGGGGTACTATTCACGAGGTATTATTCCCGAAGTAATATTCACAAGGTACTATTCACAGGGTACTATTCACCCGAAAAATATATTTCTTTTCTGTCCAAATTATTTTTAATACATGAATATTATTCTTGAATTTTATTCCACAAAGTAGTATCATGTTGACAATTTGGATGTTTTTAAACTCTGGATAAATTTAAAGTCTTTAATATTTATCCTTTAATTCGTTTGATTAATGCTTATATCATTGTCATTATCCTCATGCTTGTATTGTGATGAAAGTCATCTTAGGCTTACGTGCAAAGATGGACTGTTGATTATTGATTTTACAGATGTATATCTTTGGCTTACCTGCAAAGATGGACTGTTGATTATAGGTTTTACAGTTGTATATCTTTGGCTTATGTGCAAAGATGGAATGTTGATTATTGGTTTTACAGTTGTATATCTTTGGCTTACGTGCAAAGACGAACTGTTGATTGATAGCTTTGGCCCATAGTACAAAGATGGACAGGTGTATGACATGATCATGACCACTGGTGATAATAACGAATATCCTTGGTCCGTAGTGCATGAATAATTCGATGATGTGATTAGCAGGATCATGACCATTAGTTAACAGTTGAATGTCTTTGCCCGTAGTGCACTGACAGACAATTAATTAGTATGATCATGATCATTGATTTTATAGTTGAATATCTTTGGCCCGTAGTGTAAAGGTAGACAATTGATTGGTATGATCATTGTTATTACATTTGAATAACTTTAGTCTTTAGGGTAAGGATATTGAGTAAACGTTCTATTAAACCTTTGTGGCAAGGAGAAACTGTTGATTTACATGATTATAAACATGAATTGTGAATTTAAATATAATCTTTGGTGGTTTAGGTGAAGACATGTGATGAAAGTTCTCTTTATCTTGGGTATAACAAAGAACTGTTAATGGGTATTACAACGATAAAATTGATGATAAACTTTTAAATCATAGAAGATAGTAGATATCATGCTCTACTTGACTCTTCTAATGGATTATTTATTCCACTGCAGTTGTTGATCTAAAACTTGTTGTCTATTATATTCTATCAGTTGTTATACTGTTGAAGGCTAATGATAATTTATTCTGCATTATTTTAGTCATAATATTTCTTACTGGGCTAGTTGAGCTCACCCTTTTCTTTCATTGTTCTCTTAAGGAAATGAGAATATAGCTGGACTAGTCGGGAAACAGAGTGACGGTCCGAGATGGTGGTTATAGTATTTCTCACTATTTTATGAAATAGTGTGATAATAAATGTAATGAGGACTTCATTTGAGTTTGAATACTATCTACGAGACAATATTCATGTAAAAACTCAGCTGTGTTTTATCGTATTTTACACGACAGTTGTATTAGTTAAGTTTGTATTTGTATTCAGTACTATGTATTTGGCGACTCAAGATGGGTGATGTATACCTATTTTGGGGGCGTCACACGACAAGCTTTTACAAAGGCCACGGTGGAGTGTTTCAAATGCCACCAACTCGGGCACTTTCAATACGAATGTCCAAGTTGGAATAAGGAAGCAAACTATGCTGAGCTTGAAGAAGAAGATGAGATGATGTTGATGTCTTATATAGAGCTGCATGAGGCCAAAAGAAAATATGTTTGGTTTCTTGACTCGGGGTGCTCCAATCACATGTGTGGAGATCAAGCCATGTTCTCAAGGCTGGATGAGAACTTCAAGCATTCAGTCAAGTTGGGCAACAACACCAGGATGGATGTAATAGGAAAAGGTGATGTAAAGCTTCTAATTAATGGTGTTAACCATATTATTACTGAAGTGTACTATGTTCCAGAGTTAAAAAATAATCTCCTGAGCATAGGGCAGCTTCAAGAAAAAGGCTTGACAATTCTGATTGAGGAAAGGGTATGCAAGATCTTTCATCCTTATAAGGGCTTGATTATTCAGACTGACATGAGCACAAACAGGATGTTCATCTTGTTTGTCCAATCACAAATGATGTCTCAGCAACAACATGAAGAGTGTCTTCACACAAGCTCACAGAATCTGTCTCAACTTTGGCACCGGAGATTTGGACACTTAAGCTACAAGGGTTTGAGGACCTTACATCGTAAGAAAATGGTGTGTGGCCATCCTGAGTTCACTGCCTCAGATGAGTTATGCAAAGATTGCATTGTTGGCAAGCATCACCGTGATCCTATACCAAAGAAGAGTTCTTGGAGAACAAATCAAATATTGGGTCTCATCCATGCAGACATCTGCGGACCAATCACTCCCATGTCCAACATCAACAAAAGGTATTTTTTGTGTTTCATAGATGACTACAGTAGAAAATCATGGATAAATTTTTTGAGTGAGAAGTCAGAATCATTTAGTCATTTCAAGTTTTTTAAGAAAATGGTGGAGAATGAGACAGGTTTGTCCATCAAGAGTCTGCATACAGATAGGGGAGGCGAGTTCACCTTAGTTGAATTTAACAACTTCTGCATGGAGAATGGCATTAAAAGGTAACTGACAACTGCCTACACCCCTCAACAAAATGGCGTGGCAGAACGAAAGAATAGAACTTTAATGAACATGGTTCGTGCTATGCTCTCAAAGAAGGGAATTCCAAAACCATTTTGGGCAGAGGCGGTAAATTGGAGCAATTATTTGTTGAACAGATGTCCAACCTTGGCAGTCAAAGACATCACACCTGAAGAAGCGTGGAGCGGAACGAAGCCTTCTGTTGATCATTTTCGGGTTTTTGTTTGCATAGCACATGTTCATGTGCCAAAGGTACGGAGGACTAAAATTGACAATAGAAGTTCTGTTTGTGTATTTTTGGGTGTTAGTGAGGAATCTAAGGGATATAGATTGTATAATCCTATCACTAAAAGGGTGGTGGTGAGTAGGGATGTGATATTTGAAGAGGATAGACAATGGGATTGGGATGTGAGTTATGAAGAACAAATTTTGATAAATTTAGAGTGGGAAGATGAATATGATGAAGAAGTAGGTGATAATAATGGTGAGAATGGGGTTGGAAATAATGGTGGAAATACAGGTGAGATTGGCAGCAGTGATGGAGGAAATGAATCTCCAAACAATGGGGATAGTGAAGATAGTGGAGGTAGTATTATTGGTAAGAGAGTGGGAAATAATCCAAGATGGACGGGGGATTATGTTAGTGGGGAAGGCCTCGGGTTATCTGAAGATGAGAGTAATATAGCATTAATGGTGTCAAGTGATCCATTGTATTATGAAGAAGCAGTGAGGAATGCAAGCTGAAGATTGGCAATGGACAATGAAATTAAGTCCATACAGAAAAACAAGACATGGACGTTGGTTACGCTGCTTGTTGGAGCCAAGAAAGTTGGGGTGAAATGGATCTATAAAACCAAGTATAATGAGCATGGAGAGCTTGAGAAACAGAAAGCACGCTTGGTGGCCAAGGGATACACGCAGAAACATGGGATAGACTATACCGAGGTCTACGCTCCTGTGGCAAGAATGGAGACAGTGAGGATGGTGGTGGCTCTTGCGGCTCAAAGAAATTGGAAAATATTCCAGTTAGATGTGAAATCAGCTTTCCTCCATGGAGAACTTAATGAAGATGTGTACCATAGTCATGTGTGACAACAACTCCACCATCAAATTGTCAAAGAATCCCGTCATGCATGGGAGGAGCAAACATATTGATGTATGGTTCCATTTCTTGAGGGAGCTTGCTAAGGATGGAACCATTGAGTTGTTACACTGTGGAACAGAGGAGCAAACTGCAGATGTGATGACAAAGCTGTTAAAGTTAGATGCCTTCTTGAAGCTTGGAAGTCAGATGGGGATTTGCAAGTCAGCTAAACTAAACTAACTATGATTGATAGTTAGTTTAGGGGAGGGATTGAAAGAATAATTATTACTTGTTTTTAGGTGTTTACCAAGTCTTGCTTCTGTTAAATAAATTCCTAGTCTTTAGGATTAGTTGAGACTGTTAGTGGTCAGTTTATACTAACCATGTTGGCTGATGTTTAGCTAAACGTGAACTTTATTTTAGTTGTTCTGTTAAGTACCGTAAGGCTATTTATATAGCCAAGTTTGTTCAATAAGGTGATATGGTTATTCATCCAGGATATCATTGAGATTTTTGTTTACTTCATCAAATCTTCCCAACAAGCACAAAGTTTGTGCTTTTGACTCCAACACTTTTGGGAAACATTAAATTGCAATAGACCTTTTGGTACTCGATGCTCCGCTTGGACTCGTTGACAAGTTAAACACCTTAAGATAAACAGCGCTATCTCTCTCTTCATATTGCTCCACCAAAATGTATGACGAAGATCATGATACATTTTAATACTTCCAGGATGGATTGCAAACGGTGTGTTGTGCGCCTCCATCATGATTTCATACTTTAAATCAGGGTTGTTAGGAACACAAAGTCTGGAGTTGACTCGAAGTATTCTTTCTTCATCGATTCTTGCTTCCGGCATAGCACCTTCTTGCACTTTCTTCCTCATACGCATCAGCTCCAGGTCTGTAGCTTGAGCAGCTTTAACTTTATCGATTAAAGTTGGTTCTACTCGTATATTCGTCATCATCACATGGGTCCCTGGAGTCTTTAACTCTATCTCCATCTTTTGCAAGTCACACAAAATGGGCCTTTGTGTTGACAATATCGCACTCGTACTTGCATATGATCTTCTACTCAATGCGTCAGCTACCACGTTCGCTTTTTCAGGATGGTATTGAATGGTATGATCATAATCTTTTAACAGTTCAAGCCAACGTCGTTGTCGCATGTTGAGTTCCTTTTGAGTGAAGAAATATTTGAGGCTTTTATGATCCGTAATGATCTCCACCTTCTCCCCATACAAGTAATGCCTCCAAATTTTAAGTGCAAAGACAACAGCTGCCAACTCTAGATCATGAGTAGGATAATTCCTCTCATATTCTTTGAGTTGTCTTGATGCATAGGCTATGACTTTTCCATGTTGCATGAGAACGCATCCCAACCCTTTGCTCGAAGCATCACTGTAGATGACAAATCCCTCCGATCCAGATGGTATTGTTAGAACAGGTGCTGAAATGAGTCTCCTCTTGAGTTCTTGAAAACTTTTCTCACATTCTTTGCTCCAACCGAACTTTGTATCTTTCCGAGTTAGCTGAGTTAATGGAGTAGCGATTCGAGAAAATCCTTCCACGAATCTCCGATAATAACCAGCTAAACCAAGAAAGTTACGTACTTCGATCACTGATTTAGGTTGCTCCCAGCTTTGAATAGCTTCAATCTTTACCGGGTCAACCGATATTCCACGACTTGATACTACGTGCCCAAAGAATGCTACCTCCTCCAACCAGAACTCGCATTTCTTCAACTTGGCATAAAGCTTGTATTCACGAAGGTTTTAGAATACCAGCCTCAAGTGTTCCTCATGATCTTCACGGCTTTTAAAATAAATAAGGATGTCATCAATAAAGACGACCACAAAGTGATCCAAATATTCTTTGAATACCCGGTTCATCATATCCATAAAGGCAGCAGGAGCATTAGTCAATCCAAAGGACATGACTAGGAATTCATAATGCCCGTACCGAGTTCTGAAAGTCGTCTTTGGAATATCCTCAGTTCTAACCTACAGCTGATGATATCCAGAACGAAGATTGATCTTTGAAAAGAATTGTGCTCCTTGCAACTGGTCAAACAGGTCATCAATACGTGGCAATGGGTACCTGTTTTTGATGGTGACATGATTCAACTCCCGATAATCAATACAAAGTCGCATACTTCCATCTTTCTGCTTCACGAATAGGAGCCATTCGATATGGGGCTTTGGAAATGGATTTTGTACCGGGTTCAAGGTCGATACAAAATTCAATTTCATGCTCTGGGGGTAGGCCAGGAAGTTCTTCAGGGAATACGTCAGGGAATTTATTAACAATAGAAATATCATTCAAAATTGACGTATTTTTGTTTAGATCCGTGACATGAGCTAAGAAAGCTTAACATCCGTTTTTCAATAAACAAATAGCTTTATGGCTTGAGATGACAGTGATTGATTTTAATGGTTTGGTTGCTTGAATTCGCATAATAGGTCGATTAGGAATATGAAAGCTAACAACCTTACGAAAATAATCAATTTTTGCATGATGAGTAGTTAACCAATCAATCCCTAGAATCACGTCAAATGCAAGTATTTTTAATGAAATCAGATCGACAGATAATGTGTGGGTACCAATTTGAACCAAACAAGACTTATAAACCGTGGATGTAATGAAGGTTTCTCCTAATAGAGTTTCAACAGATAAATCAAAGTCTAATTTCTCCAGAGTCAAATTTAATCGATGAGCGCAAGTAGGAGAAAAAAAAGAATGGGTAGAACTGGTATCAAATAAAGTATAGACTTCGTTAGAGTTTATGATAAGCTTACCCGTGATGACCTCATTCTGGTTCCTTACTTTCTGGGAGGTTACAACAAACGCTCTCCCTTGCACTACCGATTTTGACTTTTTTGGGACGGCCTTTGGTGTCTCCATCTTGGCTGAACTTGTTTTTGGTAAACGATAAAATCGAGCTAAATGACCTTCTCTTCCACAATTATAACATGCTTTAGACGGCATCGCGCAGTTTAGACTGATGTGCCCCTCCCCTCTGCATTTGAAATATATGATATGTGGTCGTTCTCCTTCCTTAACAACGGGTGCTGGTGTTGACGTCTTTCCATCATTGTTGAATCTCCTCTTCTTGAAATGACCATTCTTATTGTTTTAGCCCTGATTACCACCGAAGTGGTTACCATTTCTGGCCTGTTGATTCCCTCCACGCTTGTTGTCACCGCTTCGATGAATGCTCTCACTGGTATTATCATTTTGCCGACTTCTCTCTTTTGGTTACGTTGACTCGTTATCGCGCTCCACTAACTGAGCCCTATTCACAATATCTGAATACAAACACAGTTTATGAGAAATAAGATGTTGACGTATCTCAGGTTTCAAACCTCGCAAAAATATTCGCGTCATTCGCTCTTCATTATCCACCAAGTGGGACGCAAACCGGGACAACTCGGCAAATTTAGCCTCATACTGCGACACGGTCATATTATTCTGCTCCAATTTGATGAACTCCACCTCCTTTATGTGACGAACACTTTCAGAAAAGTATTTGTCATTGAACAGCTTTTGGAACTTCTCCCAAGACATCTTCAGTGTGACAGGTTGAGTACGCTTAATCGATTCCCACCAGTAATCTGCCTCTCCTTGCAACATAAAGGCGGCAAAGGGACCTTTTGCTCCTCGGAGCATCCCAAGACATCAAATATCTTGGTAATCTGCTTTATCCATGTTTCCACTATAAGTGGTTTTGGCTCTCCCGTAAACTCTGGTGGTCCCAGCTCCTTAAACTGTTTAGCGGTGACCGTCCGAGAGTTTTCAGTGTTTCCACCTATATTTTGGACAGGAGCCGCTCTCTCCTGCTGTTGCATGAACTGCATAAAGTTTCTGAACATTCCATCATTCATCATCTGGTCAGTGTTGTTGTTTGCATGAGGATTGTCACCTTCCTGATGCACATTATTCTGATTATTGATATGTGGTGAATCAACAGTCGCCTGTGCTCCATTGCTATTCTCAACATTCTCAGATGTCATTTTCAGATACTGCCACAAAATAAAAGTTAATTGATATGTCATATATTATCCTTATATTATGACCGACCAATTAAATACCATGCAAATAAACTTAGGTAGGTCATACTAGCGAAGGAATTCCCCGTCTCTCCCCTCCTAGTTCTATTCTCACATCTTAGCCAGGGATCATATCCCTAAGCTCTGATACCAACTGTGACGCCCCCAAAATTAGGTATACATCACCCATCTTGGGTCGTCAGATACATAGTACAGAATACAAATACAACTTACTAATACCACTGTCGTGTACAATACGACAAAACATAAACTGTGAGTTTGAATACAAATATTATCTTCTAGAGAGTATTCATACTCAAAAGGAGTCCTCATTATATTTATTAACACACTATTACATAGAATAGTGAGGACTACTAACTAATACTATCATTCGGACCATCACTCCGTTCCCCGACTTGCCCCAGCTACGTTCTCATTTCCTGAAGAGAACAGTGAAAGAAAGGGTGAGCTCAACTAGCCCAGTAAGAAATATTATGACTAAGATAATGCAGAATAAATTATCATTAGCCTTCAACAATGTTAAACTGATAAAATATAATAGACATCAAGTTTAACTGCAGCGGAATAAGCAATCCATTAAAAGAGTCAAGTAGAAAATAAACTCTACTATCTTTTATGATTTAAAAGGTTTTTCAACACTGTGATCGCTGGGACTCAGCTTAATAAAATAATCCACATCATCGAATCACCCCTACACTACGGCCAAAGATATTCGTGTATTCATTAATGGTCAGGATCATGCCAACAACTGTCCATCAACGCACTACGGGCCAATGAGAACTTTTACCACATCATTTGTAACATTATGGTCATGATTATACCGAATAATCCCTGGTCATAATCATACCAAGTCCATCTATGTACTACAGGCCACAGATGACTTTTAACATTTTATAAACATGAGGATGATGACAATGATATAAGAATTCAATAAAACAAGTTCAAGAATTAATTTATCCAAGAATTAACAACGTCCAAATTGTCAACATGATACTGCTTTGTGGAGTAAAATTTAAGAATGCTTAGAAGAATATTTTCATGAAAAAATACTGGATGAACCGCAATTATCAAGGATATTCCACTAATTTTATGGAGTATAGAAGTTAAAACTTAACTAACTGAGTATAGTAAAGAATGGAATAACAAAAGAAATCACCCGGCATGCGATAGACCGCACAGACAGGTTATTCCAATAGAATAATAAATAATGGAACCAGGTCCGGTGTAAACGCACAGACAGGATATTCCGACAGAATAATAAATAATGGAACCAGGTCCAGTGTAAAACACACAGACAAGATATTCCAACAGAATAATAACAAGACGGAACCAGATCCGGTGTAAAACACACAGACAGGATGTTCCAACAGAATAATAATAAAAACGGAACCAGGTCCGGTGTAAACGCACAGACAGGATATTCCGACAGAATAATAAATAATAGAACCAGGTCCGGTGTAAAACACACAGACAGGATGTTCCAACAGAATAATAACAAGACGGAACCAGGTCCGGTGTAAAACACACAGACAGGATGTTCCAACAGAATAATAATAAAAACGGAACCAGGTCCGGTGTAAAACACACAGACAGGATGTTCCAACAGAATAATAAAAAAAACGGAACCAGGTCCGATGTAAAACACACAGATAGGATGTTCCAACAGAATAACAGAAGAATGTCACCAAGTATAGGGTAGACTGCGTATACAGGTTATTCCAACAGAATAATAAATAATGAAATAACAACAGTTTTCTTCATGAATAAGAAAGAATAACACCCCTTACCATTTTAAAGAAGAGCTGAAATAAGGAAGTAGTTAAGTAGCAGAATACTCTTCTTCTCTCTCTCTATAGTTTCTTTCTATAGTTTCTCTCTCTAGAGTTCAGTGAATTCGTAAGAAATAATAAAGGAATGAGATGCTATTTATAGAAATATAGAATGCATAGTAACTAATCCATGAACGGTCCAGATTGATTACTTTAATCTGACGGTCCATATTTAAAGAAAAATCTTTTAAATAAAATATAATATATTTTATTTATAGAATAACTTTAATAAAGTATTCTGTTTTATATAAAAAGATGTTTCTGTTTTATTACGTTAATAATACGAATAAAACAAAACGTCATTATCGCTAAATAATTCATATTATTAACTAACAATAATTGAATCAAACTGAGTGACTTCTCACGTAAGCATTAATAATCAATACCGTGTGCTACTATGCAACCACACGTATTACTGTACTTTTACTACCGAGTAGTTCAACAGTATCAATGGTAAAACTTCCGCCGTTATTTTTAATAAAATATTTTTGTCGTTTTCTCGATCCGACAATAATTCTGTTGTGAGGTCCACCAATGATTGTGTCGTTGTACGAATATTCCCTGTTAAAACGAATATTTCCCGACCAATGGAATATTATATAACAACTTGCGTACTTTGCAAAATTTATAAATATTACCCACGACTATAACATTATATCAAATTAACTCCATAATATTCAAAAATGATATTTATAGAAAATTCATCTTTATTTATAAAAGTTGGGGTCTTACATACATCGCAGATACTTGAGTATTCTACATAAAGCAGTCCAATGATCCTTATTAGGATTATGAGTGTATCTGCTGAGTTTATTAACTGCATAAGATATATCAGGTCTTGTGCAATTAGTAAGATACTTTAAGCAACCTATGATTTGGGCATACTCAGATTGAGATACACTAGGTCCCTCATGTTTTTTTTAGATGTAAACAAGAATCATACAGAGTACTAACAGGATTAACATTATAATGTCCAAATCTCTTAAGCATTTTCTCCACATAATGATCTTAAGAAATCATATACCCATTACAAACTTTTCTTAAATTAATTCTGAGAATAACATTTACTTCTCCCAAGTCTTTCATATCAAATTTAGCAGATAACATATTTTTAGTCTCATATATAACATCAATATTGGTTCCAAAAATAAGCAAGTCATCCACATAAAGACATATAATAACAGCACAATTCTCATTATTAAATTTGGTATATATACATCTATCTCCATCATTTATTATATATCTACTGTCATTGTTGGCAACTTTTATATTTTTATGTTAAATAAAATATTACAAAGTTAAATAAAATATACATATTGATTTATGAAGATTTGTAACTGTTATATATATATATATATATATATATATATATATATATATATATATATATATATCTTCTTTACAGATATTGTGAAGATATATATTATTTTATCAAAAGGGTTGCACTCACACACATATACTCTATATATATCTATTGTCATTGTTGGTAACTTTTATATACATAGACTACTACTGTACTTCCGCTTTATATATATACCTATACTTCCGCGTATGTATATATATATATATATATATATATATATATATATATATATATATATATGGTTCATTTTTTTGAGTTTGAGTAAGAAAAATTAGAAGTTGTTCCTGGGTCATTCAACTATTTCAAGTGCTGATTAGTTGGGTGAAGAGCCGTTGAATCCTGGAGTAAGATTTCGTCAGTGACCTTAACACCGAGAAAAATTCTCCGAGGGGCAAAATTTCTACTTAAGGACAGTGCGTTGCATGCCTCTGCTCAAAATTATTCGTTATAAATCGATAAGTTTTATTTCTGCCCTTCTTTTATTTGATAGTTGAATCCTATATATTATTTGTGATTCACCAAGAATCTTAAGTAGAAATTATGGATTCTGATATACTTATCGCCGCCAAGTTTGTCCCTGATTTGACCAAAGTTGAACCTTTTGATGGATCCAATTTTAAACGATGGCAAAACAAATTACTTTTGATTATGAACATTCCTAAAGTTGACTATGTTTTAACCAAACCAAAACCAGTTGAACTCCCTTATGATGCTACCGATGAACAAAAGAAAGAATATGAATCTTATGTTAGTACTTGGTCTTCTGCTAATAAAATTTGCAAGGCTATCATTATCAATTCATTGTCGAATGAACTTTTTGATATCAATTGTCTATATAAACATACTGTTGAAATTTGGGATGCTTTAGTTTTGAAATATGTTGTGGAAGATGCTGGTGTCAAAAAGTATGCAATTGGAAATTTTCTTAATTTTTTCATGACCGATGATAAAGATGTCTCTTCCCAAATTCATGTTTTTCATCTTGTCGTAGCCGAACTTAATAATGAAGGCATGACTTTACCTGCTCCTTTTGTTGTTGGCTCCCTTATAGAGAAATTGCCTAATTCTTGGAAAGATCACAAGAATAATATGAAACATAAAAGAAAAGACATGACCTTAGAGGAGTTAATTGTTCATATTCGTATTGAGGAAAAGAATAGAAATTTAGATAAAACTGTCAAAGCCAAAGAGATGTCTTCCAAAGCAAATTTTGTTGATGATCGTAAACCTCGTCACCCGTTCAACAAACATCCTAAACATGGGCATAAGTATAACCCTGGTCCGAAGGCAAAACCAAATCAGTTCAATCACAAAACCTCAAAACCTAAAGGTGATTGTTTCGTGTGTGGAAGGTCAGGTCATTATGCTGCCCAATGCAAGTTCAAAAAGGGAAACAACCAATCTGTTCCTCCAAGAGCTAACTTAGTTGAGGCAGACAATACTATTGTGGCGGTTGTCTCCAAGGTGAACATGGTGACTGAAAAAGAGGCATGGGTAGTGGATTCTGGTGTTACCAAACACATTTGTTCGAATCATGGTGCATTCATCTCTTACACTCCCCTTGAGGAAAAAGATGAACATGTGTACATGGACGATTCGAGGCATGCACTAGTGTTGGGTAAAGGGAAAGTACATTTAAAATTGACTTATAGGAAGATCCTTTCTCTTACTGATGTTCTTCATATTCCTGAGATTCGTTACAATCTCGTATCTTTTGGGATACTTGGGAAAGTTGGGGTTAAGGTTATGTTTGAATCTGATAAGGTAGCGTTAACCAAAAATGGGGTATTTGTGGGAAAAGGTTATCTTAATGCTGGTTTATTTCATTTAAATGTATTTGAACTCATGAATAATAATGCTAGTATTTCTTTTGCTTACTAGGTTGAGTGTGATGATATTTGGCATGCTAGATTAGGCCATGTGAATTATTCTTATATAAAAATGATGAAAATTTTGGGAATTTTAAAAGATGTTAAAATTTTAAATACCAAGAAATGTCAAGTGTGTGTGGAAGCCAAAACTACTAAAAAGACATGTAAACCAGTACTAGTTAGAGAATTTGAACCTCTCAATTTAATTCATTCAGACTTAGGTGATATGTCTAGAAATACTTCTAGAGGTGGGAAAAATTATTATGTGACCTTTGTAGATGATTATTCTAGATATACTAAAGTTTACCTTATTAGAAATAAAAATGAAACTGAAGATAAATTTATAATTTATAAGGTCGAAGTTAAAAATAAATTAGAAAAGAAGATTAAAAGACACAGGTCTGATAGAAGTGGAGAGTATGACTTCGGACCTCTTAGTAAATATTGCGAAGAACAAGGAATTATACATGAGGTAACACCTCCCTATTCTCCAGAATCTAATGGGATTGCTGAAAGAAAGAATAGAACACTAAAAGAAATGATGAATGTTACGTTAGTAAGTTATGGGGCTCCACCGAATTTGTGGAGGGAAGCTCTTCTTTCTGCTTGTCACCTGCAAAATAGAATCATTTATAAGAAAACTATAAAAACACCTTATGAGCTTTGGGAAAATCATTTACCTAACTTGAAATACCTTAAAGTGTGGGTGTGTCTTACTAAGGTAATGGTACCCGACCCTAAAAAAAGGAAAATTGGTTCTAAAACTGTTGATTGTTTGTTTATTGGTTATGCTGAACATAGTGCTGCTTATAGATTTCTTGTTTTGAAAAGTGATGTATTAGATCATAATACAATCACTGAGTCAAAAAATGATGATTTCTTTGAAAATATTTTTCCTTTGAAATTTAAAGTGAATAAACTAGTAGCAGAGCTTCCAACGAGCTCTTTTATAGTTCCAATTGAGGAATCGAAAATTGAACCAATGAGAAGTAAACGTACTAGAAAACCCACTAATATGGGAGATGACTTGTTTACGTTTTTGTTAGATAATGACCCATTAACCTTTAAAGATGTAGTTTCTTCTCCCGATGCACCTTTTTGGAGAGAAGCTATTAATAGTGAGATTGATTCTATTATGGCTAATCACACTTGGGGATTAGTGGACCTTCCTCCTGGTTCTAAAACTATTGGTTGTAAATGGATTTTTAAAAGGAAATTAAAACCTGATGGATCAATTGATAAATTTAAGGCTAGGCTTGTTGCTAAAGGTTATAAACAAAAGCAAGACCTAGACTTTTTTTAGACTTATTCACTGGTTGCAAGAACATCATCCATTAGAGTTTTAATTGCTTTAGCCGCTATTAAAAATTTAATAATTCATCAAATGGATGTTAAGACTGCGTTTCTTAATTGAGATTTAAAAGAGGAAATTTATATGAACCAACCTGAGGGATTTATTTCCTTAGGCAATGAGCATAAAGTTTGTAAATTAGTTAAATCTTTATATGGTCTTAAACAAGCTCTTAAACAATGGAAGGATAAATTTGATAGTGTAATGACTTCTAATGGATATATAATAAATGATGGAGATAGATGTATATATACCCAATTTAATAATGAGAATTGTGGTGTTATTATATGTCTTTATATATATATATATATATATATATATATATATATGTGTGTGTGTGTGTGTGTGTGTGTGTGTGTGTGTATGTGTGTGTGTATGTGTGTGTGGTACAAATTTTGAGTTTGAGTAAGAAAAATTAGAAGTTGTTCATGGGTCATTCAACTATTTCAAGTGTTGATTAGTTAGGTGAAGAGCCGTTAAATCCTGGAGTAGAATTTCGTCAATGACCTTAGCACCGAGAAAAGTTATCCGAGGGGTGAAATTTCTACTTAAGGACAGTGCACTTCACGCCTTTGCTCAACATAATTCTCTCTGAATCAATAAGTTCTATTTCTGTCCTTCTTTTATTTTATAGTTGAATCCTATATTTTATTCGTATTTTACCAACAATCTTAAGTAGAAATTATGGATTCTGCTATGCTTACTGCCACTAAATATGTCCCTGATTTGACCAAAGTTGAGCCTTTTGATGGATCCAATTTTAAACGTTGGCAAACAAATTACTTTTAATTATGGACATTGCTAAAGTTGATCGTGTTTTAACCAAACCAAAACCAGTTGAACCCTCTTATGATGCTACCGATGAACAAAAGAAAGAATATAAATCTTCTGTTAGTACTTGGTCTTCTACTGATAAAATTTGCAAGGCTATCATTCTCAACTCTTTGTCGAATGAACTTTTTGATATCTATTGTCTATATAAACATGCTGCTGAAATTTGGGATGCTTTAGTTTTGAAATATGTTGTGGAAGATGATGGTGTCAAAAAGTATGCAATTGGAAATTTTCTTAATTTTTACATGAGCGATGGAAAAGATGTATCTTCCCAAATTCATGCTTTTCATCTTGTCGTAGCCGAACTTAATAATAACGGCATGACATTACCTGCTCCTTTTGTTGTTGACTCCCTTATAGAGAAATTGCCTGATTCTTGGAAAGATTACAAGAATACTATGAAACATAAAAGGAAATACATGACCTTAGAGGAGTTAATTGTTCATATTCGTATTGAGGAAAAGAACATAAATTTAGATAAAACTGCCAAAGCCAAAGAGATGTCTTCCAAAGCAAATTTGGTTGATGATCGCAAACCTCGTCACACGTTCAACAAATATCCCAAATATGGGCATAAGTATAACCCTGGTCCGAAGGCAAAACCGAATCAGTTCAAACACAAAACCTCAAAACCTAAAAGTGATTGTTTCGTGTGTGGAAGGCCAGGTCATCATTCTTCTCAATGCAAGTTCAAAAAGGGAAACAACCAGTCTATTCCTCCGAGAGCTAACTTAGTTGAGGCAGACAATACTATTGTGGCGGTTGTCTCCGAGGTGAACATGATAGCTGAAAAAGAGGCATGGGTAGTGGATTCTAGTGCTACCAAACACATTTGTGCGAATCGTGGTGCATTCGTCTCTTACACTCCCCTTGAGGAAAAAGATGAATATGTGTACATAGGCGATTCGAGGCCTGCACCAATGTTGGGTAAAGGGAAAGTAAATTTAAAATTAACTTCTGGGAAAATCCTTTCTCTTACCGATGTTCTTCATATTTCTGAGATTCGTTACAATCTCGTATCTGTTGGGATACTTGGGAAAGTTGGGGTTAAGGTTATATTTGAATCTGATAAGGTCGTGTTAATCAAAAATGGGATGTTTGTGGGAAAAGGGTATCTTAATGCTTATTTAATTCATTTGGATGTACTTGAACTCTTGAATAATAATGCTAGTACTTCTTTTGCTTACTTGGTTGAGTGTGATGATATTTGGCATGCTAGATTAGGCTATGTGAATTACTCTTATATAAAAAAAATGAAAAATTTGGGAATTTTAAAAGATGTTAAAATTTCAAATACCAAGAAATGTCAAGAGTGTGTATGGAAGCCAAAACTACTAAAAATACTTGTAAACTGGTACTTGTTAGAGAATATGAACCTCTCAGTTTAATTCATTCAGACTTAGGTGATATGTCTAGAAATACCTTAAAGTGTGGGGTGTCTTGTTAAGGTAATGTTAATCATGTTAGTACTCCGTATGATTCTTGTTTACATTTAAAAAAACATGAGAGACCTAGTGTATCTCAATCTGATATTGCCCAAATCATAGGTTGCTTAATATATCTTACGAATTGCACAAGACCTGATATATCATATGAAGTTAATAGACTCATCAGATACACTCATAATCCTAATAAGGATCATTGGACTGCTTTATGTAGAATACTCAAGTATCTGCGAGGTACTATTAGATTTGGCTTGTATAACTGCAGTAATCCTACAGTTCTTAAGGGCTATAGTGATGCCAATTGGATCTCTGATTCAAATGAAACCAAATCCACGAGTGGCTACATATTTACCTTAGGAGCAGTTTCTTGGAAGTCTTCTAAACAGACTTGTATAGCTCGCTCTACTATGGAGTATGAGTTTATTGCCTTAGAAAAGGCAGGTTCTGAAGCAGAGTGACTCAGAAATCTTTTGAAAAATATTCCTTTGTGGACGAGACCAGTTCCATCTGTGTCTCTACATTGTGATTGCCAAGCTGCTATAGGTAGAGCTAAGAATAAGAGTTATAATGGCAAGAGTAGGTATATACGCCTAAGACATAATATTGTGAGACAGCTGTTATGTGACGAGATTATATCCCTTAATTTTGTTAGGTCAGACTTAGGTGATATGTCTAGAGAATCTGAACCTTTCAGTTTAATTCATTCAGACTTAGGTGATATGTCTAGATAATCATCTATAAAGGTCACATAATAATTTTTCCCACCTCTAGAAGTATTTCTAGACATGTCACCTAAGTCTGAATGAATTAAACTGAGAGGTTCAGATTCTCTAACTTGTACTGGTTTACATGTCTTTTTAGTAGTTTTGGCTTCCACACACACTTGACATTTCTTGGTATTTGAAATTTTAATATCTTTTAAAATTCCCAAATTTTTCATCATTTTTATATAAGAATAATTCACATGGCCTAATCTAGCATGCCAAATATCATTACACTAAACCAAGTATGCAAAAGAAGTACTAGCATTATTATTCATGAGTTCAAGTACATTAAAATGAAATAAACCAGCATTAAGATACTCTTTTCTCACAAACACCCCATTTTTGGTTAACACTACCTTATCATATTCAAACATAACATTAACCCCAACTTTCCCAAGTATCCCAATAGATACGAGATTGTAACAAATCTCAGGAATATGAAGAACATCAGTAAGAGAAAGGATCTTCCCAGAAGTCAATTTGAAATTTACTTTCCCTTTACTCAACATTGGTGCAGGCCTCGAATCGCCCATGTACACATGTTCATCCTTTTCCTCAAGGGGAGTGTAAGAAATGAATGCAACACGATTCGAACAAATTTGTTTGGTAGCACCAGAATCCACTACCCATACCTCTTTGTCAGTCACCATGTTCACCTCGGAGAAAACCGCCACAATAGTATTGTTTGCCTCAGCTAAGTTAGCTCTCGAAGGAACAGACTGGTTGTTTCCTTTTTTGAACTTGCATTGGGCAGCATGATGACCTGACCTTCCACACACGAAACAATCACCTTTAGGTTTTGATTTTTTGTGTTTGAACTGATTTGGTTTTGCCTTTGGACCAGGGTTATACTTATGCCATGTTTAGGATGTTTGTTGAATGGGTGACGAGGTTTGCGATCATCAACCAAATTTGCTTTGGAAGACATCTCTTTGGCATTGGCAGTTTTATCTAAATTTCTGTTCTTTTCCTCAATACGAATATGAATAATTAACTCCTCTAAGGTCATGTCTTTTCTTTTATGTTTCATAGTATTCTTGTAATCTTTCCAAGAATTAGGCAATTTCTCTATAAGGGAGCCAACAACAAAAGGAGCAGGTAAAGTCATGTCTTCATTATTAAGTTCGGCTACAACAAGATGAAAAGCATGAATTTGGGAATAGACATATTTATCAACGGTCATGAAAAAATTAAGAAAATTTCCAATTGCATACTTTTTAACACCAGCATCTTCCACAACATATTTCAAAACTAAAGCATCCCAAATTTCAGCAGCATGTTTATATAGACAATAGATATCAAATATTTCATTCGAAAATGAGTTGAGAATGATAGCCTTACAAATTTTATCAGCAGAAGACCAAGTACTAACAGAAGATTCATATTCTTTTTTTTGTTCATCGGTAGCATCGACTGGTTTTGGTTTGGTTAAAAGATGGTCAACTTTAGTAATGTCCATAATCAAAAGTAATTTGGTTTGCCATCGTTTAAAATTAGATCCATCAAAAGGTTCAACTTTGGTCAAATCAGGGACAGATTTAATGGCAGTAAGCATAGCAGAATCCATAATTTCTACTTAAGATTGTTGGTGAAACACGAATAATATATAGAATATATGTGTGTGAGTGTAACCCTTTTGATAAAATAATATATATCTTCACAATATCTGTAAAGAAGATATATATATATATATATATATATATATATATATATATATATATATATATATATATAGAGATCAGCCTTTCCTTTTCTTTTATACGAGAATAGAAGGCAACGATAATATATCCCAATAATATAGCAACGGTACACTCTTCAACGGTAATGAAATTAAATCTCTTTAACGGTAATAAAAAATTAATATCCCAATAATTAAGCAATTAACATATATTTAACAGTTACAAATCTTCATAAATTAATATGTATATTTTATTTAACTTTGTAATATTTTATTTAACATAAAATACAACATGACCTAGATTCTAGATACTCTATCCGTTACTTAATATAAGTCGTTTTAGAGTTATGCACGGGAATTAAGGAAATAATTGTATAAGATTAAATATAATATCAATTGCCTATATTGTCCTTGTATTGAAAAAAGAGAGTGTTATTTATTAGATAGAAAAGAGTGATATAACCAAAATATTATTTATTACCTAGAGTTAAGGCTGTAAAATGAGAAAATATTTCGGGCTCGATTCGTACTCGCTCGATTAAAAGTTCGATTCGAGCTGGATCGACTCGAAATATAAATGAGTCAAATACAAGCAAATTTTAAAGTTCTATAAATTACTCGAACCTCCTCAAATTATAATTTTTTATTGATACTCGGATCATATTCATTTAAAAAGTTCAAAGTATTTGGGCTCAATTCGATATCGTACTTGACTCGGTAGCTAAATGAGCCTCAATCAAATCTTATTTTATACTTGATAACTTTTGTAAACCAAATCTGAGCAACTCAATTCTCGGCTCGACTCGGTTCATTTACACCCTTACCTAGAGTAATATTGAAAACGAAGCAATTAATGCTTACTTCAAATTCTCAACCGACAAATATTAAGAGACAAAAATACAGAGAAAAAAACATTATTAAAATAAATGGGAGAAATAATTCATATCATTATATGAATTAGGAAGAACGGGAAGTACAATGTAGGGAGAAAAAAGATTAAAAATTGGGGAAAAGAATTAATATTATTATAGGGATTGGGAAGGAAGGGGAAGTACACTAGACTTGTAACTCCTATTAACATAACATAAAAATGGAACACGTAATTAACTTCTTTCCATATTTATCAAAAGTCAAAACCAAACAGATGCAATATGAAGAGTCAGAAAACAACATCTAAAACAGTGCCTATAATTTACACAAGTTAATGGTCTAAGCACATACAGATACAACAAATACACAAAATTACAAAAAGACTAGTAATTTAAACTTGAAGAATTCAAAGAGAAAATTGCAACCTGAATGGTTTTCTTCAGAGGTTCATCAACTGCACAAAATACCCACATGTATATGTTGGGAGAAAAACAAATCAAACAACACCAACAGCATAGCCAAACAATATAATTATCTCCTCTTGTGTAAACCCAATAAGAAAAATAATCCAAGCATTTAATGAAGAGCCATTAGGAACATCTTATGACTCTAGTGTGCATTTAAATAAAAATAAAGGAAATAGTATTGCACAAATTGAATATGCCAGAATCATTAGTAGTGTAATGTATTTAATGAACTATACTCGACCTAATATTGCATGTCATTAGTAGACTTAGCAAATATACACATAATCCTTCACAAGATCATTGGAATGCATTGTCACGAATAATGAGATATTTAAAAGGAACAGTTAATGTAGGTGTACATTTTACTGGTCATCTTAATGTTCTAGAAGGATATTGTAATGCTAATTGGGTATCTGATAATGATGAGACAAACTCCACTAGTGGTTATGTGTTTACTTTAGGTGGAGGAGCTGTTTGTTGGAAATCTGCTGAACAAACTTGTACTACTAGATCTACTATGGAATCTGAATTTATTACATTAGAATTGGTAGGTACAGAAGCAGAGTGGCTAAGGAATTTATTGGCAGACATACTGTTGTGATCTAAACAAATTCATTGTATTTTTTTTTGCATTGTGATTCTCAAGCAGCTATTGGCAGGCAATGAACCATGTTTATAATGGGAAACAGAGACATACTCGATTGAGACATAATATTATACGAGGAGTGATCAGTAACGACGCTATTTTCATGGAATTTGTGATGTCTGAAAAGAATCTAGCGGATCCGCTCACAAAGGGATTGACTAAAAAGGTTGTTCAAGAAGGATCTAGAGGGATGGGACTATTACCAACATTTTGAGTAAGTAATATGTAGGGGTGAGCAATTCGGTTATATCCGAACCAAATAGCTTATTCGGATATAACCGAATATCGAAATATTCTAAATTTCTCTATCCAAATTAGTGCGAATTCTGAAATAACCGATTTATCGAATATCGAATTACCAATTTTACAATTCAGTTATTTTGGTTAATAACCGAAATTAAGTTTCATATTATCAAATAAAAAAAGTCATTTCAAAATGGCAATACTATAGTTTTCAATCAATAATTAACTATGATCAACAACCATAATAATTCATAACCTTAACCACATACTAATTATTCAGAACACCATAATTCGGATACATTCATATTCAACCGAGCAAAGAAAAAATGTATATTTAATCCAAATTCAGAGCAACAACAAGGGTGATCCACCCGATTGTAATTATTTAAACATGCAAAAAAAAACTTATACAAATCTCGGTACAAAGTTACTAAAGATGAGAGATCTAACTAGCCAAACTCACATTGAAATCGAGTCATAGAAGCCTAGTATTGTATGAACCACAATGAGGGCACTTAACCTTAACCATATACTGAGAGTCTGAAAGTTAAAACTTAAAAGTCTCTTAAAAGCTTAAGTATTTAATTTTTTTTTAAATCTATTCGGTTAACCGAATAACAATATTTCAATAACTGTATCCAAATCTGAATACCGAAATATTAAAACGGTCATAACCGAATTAACGAAAATAACCGAAATAATTCAGTTAAAAAATTCGACTATGTTTTGTTATTCCGTTTTATCCGTTTTTTGCTCACCCCTAGTAATATGTGATGGAAACTCAACTCATGTGATTGGAGATCCCATGAATTGGGTTCAATGGGTAACAATAAGTCATGTAATTATTTAATTATAGCACTGCAATTATTTATATCTCTCCCTATGTGCATGTGGTGCTTACTGACAAATTATGATAGGATCAATCATATAGATTCTTAATGAATCTCATAGCCCTAAAGGGTTGTGTATGTCAGTTTACACTTGATGGGTTCACCCATATAAAGGTGGAGGTGTAGGCCGCTTCTTATGAGAGCTTTTGGCAAACTTTTTAGAGCCTTTATAAAAATTTGGGACATGGCGTATGGCCTAGAACGCGCTCAACTGCGAACTTGTGTGAATTCGGGATTTTTTGTTATGTGTGCAAGTTCAACTATTTGTATCATATATATTTCAGTCCTAAATTGAAACCGACAAGGTTCACTCAAATTGAGATGAATTTTAACCCTAAATTAAAGCTTTCTAACTTGTCTTTGCCCGTTTTTCGATCATGAATGTAAATATTGTTGTTCTCAAATACATTTCAAATAGGTTTAACTACTAAAATGACTATAATAATCATACATTAACATATGAATAATATGATAACACTTTTCAACAAAATTCATTAACAAAAATTATTTTTTACTAATAAAAAGGGTTAGAATTACAGTTTTATACAATTAATTTAACTATGAGGAAAATTTGTGCTAAAAGAATAATTTAGGAAACACTTTCGCTAAAACATGATAAATAAGAGCATAAATTTGTAATTTAGTCTTTAATATAAGTGGTTGGAGGAGAAAAAATAAAAAGTAATAGAGCGATCAAGAAAGTCAGGCCTCTCCCTCTCTCGGCTTTTTCTAGAGTAGTGAAAAGCTCTTGGAGAAAGATCGATAGCGGAAGAAAGTAGATCGTCAAACTCCAAACAAATATGAACCCTCAAAGTCAAAGAGAATAGGCTTGAAGACAGAAATATCCCTAAAGTATGTCAAGTTTTCAATTCATATATACCTCAATTTCTCAATCGTTCTCCCTCTAAAAAATTGGGGCTTTTGTTAAGATGGGCCACGAATTGACGACGAGATTTTGAAAATTGACCATCAATTAGGTCGTATTCGAAAAGGTCAAAATGAATTTGCAAGCTCACAAATCCGAAAAGCCCTGCGAAAATTAGACCTACAGTTTCAATCTCTACCGAAGATAAAAATTAGCCCCCAAAGATTAGAGGTATTCCTTCAATTCATTCCTGGAAAATTAGAATTTAGAATTAGTATTTTTCTTGATTAGTATTAACCCAATTTATTATGTTGCTTAATTATGCTGAGAAATATGTAGATTTACTTATGCAATTAGTGTTGATTATGAATTTGTTTTGAAATATATTGCTTGATTTACTAATTTAAGGTAATTTTGTTGGTTTGTTTGAAAAACGAACAGGTATAGAAACTCGTCCGCAGTTTAGTTTTCAAATTAAGGTTAACCTTACAAGAGCGTCTATAGATCAAATGGTTAATAGAAACTCGTCTGCAGTTTAGTTTTCAGTATTCCATAATTTAATATTGCAAATGGGACAAATGTCCAAAATACCCCTCCTTGTACAAGTACTGCGGATGCTAGGTATGACCAACTAGGAAACAACGTCGTTTGTAAATAAGTCCCTTCTGCAGTATTTTAAATTGGGGATACCAAATTGCTATGTGGCGCCTCGGCACAGTATTACGCAAACAGTGCTCGCGAAGAACACAAAACAAAGTCAAATTGGCCTAAAACTTCACTCAAACAACAAATTTAACATATACAATTTACATAAACTTTATAGAAACATAAACTAATTTTTCTAACATGATTTTAACCATATAAACAACATAAACGCACAAACTAAAACCTTTAAATTCATTGTTTTTGTTATTTCTTCCCTTTTAGACATTCTTAGCGAAACAAATCACTGTAAATTCGTTTTACAACCAAAACAGTTCGTTTAAATCACATTGTTTTCGTTTCTTCATATATTTTCATAATCAACAATCAATTTAGAGTTTATCATACAAATTGAACATCAATTTTAACATCACATAAGCCATATTCATGTATATATCATTGTGATCTCATTGTAATATGATTTTTTTTCATATTTATCATATTTTCATGAATTAATCAACTCTAAATCATATACAAATCACATAAAAACAGTTTATGTCAACAAATTAACATATTTTAACCATATATTTAACAATCATCCATGAAAACACAATTACAGAGAATTTTTAGAAAACAAAAACCATAACTTTAAAACTGAGAATTATACTTTTGCTTTCTTGTTTAGGTTAGCTAGGAGATAAGAATTAGCCTCTCCTCATTCTTTAGCTCTCAAACTCAAAGTCACATAACTTCTTTTATTCTTATTTCTTCTCTCTTTTCTCTATGTTTTCTTTTTTCCTCTCTCTATATTATACATAGTATATAAAAACTGATATATAATATAAACGTATAACATATAATACATATTATTATATAATATAACTGATGTCAGTTATTTTTAAAAAAATATTCAAAAGCCACTAAGGTTTGTTTGGTAAAACTAGATTAAAATAAATATTTAAAAGTCTTAAGTCTTGTTTGGTAAAAACTAAATTAAACTCCTCTTACTTTATTTTAATAATTTATTTACCATATAGTTTAATTGTCACACTTTATTTCATTAAATTCTAATATTTAAATTCAATTAAATTAAAGTTAACTACAACTTATTAAACCAAAATGCCACATAAATCAAATTGCTACCAAAATTATAATTTTATCTAATAAATTAGTAAACTAATTAAATTAAATTATAATACCATTATTTCAACAATTCATTTAATTTAATTAACTCATTAAATTAACTTTAAAACACAAAATTACCAAATATCAACTTAATTAATTATATTACACTTAATTAAGTTAATTCACAACATCTCGTGAATTATTTATTTAACTAATAAATAAATAAATCGATCAAATATTTATTTAACCAATAATCACAACAACTAAAATATTTATTTAATTCAATAAATATTTTAAATTACATATAAAAATTCTCGATCGTTACAACTACATTCAGATTTTTAATTAGATAGGTAGAAAAAGAGAATTTGGATATGTGATTAATGGATGTTGATATTTGTATGGATTATTAGATAATGATATCTACACGAAAATTCCTGAAGGACATAAAATGCATGAAGCGTATAATTCTACATCTCGAAGTATGTATTCTATCAAGCTAAACAGATCCTTATATGGGTTAAACCAATCTGGACGCATGTAGTATAATCGACTCAGTGAATTTCTTTTGAAAGAAAGATTTAAGAATAATCTAATTTGTCCATGTGTTTTTATCAAGAAATCAGAATCCAGATTTACTATTGTTGCAGTATATGTTGATGATCTAAATCTTTTAGGGACTTCAGAAGAGTTAACAAAAACAACAAATTATTTTAAAAAAATTAATTTGAGATGAAAGATCTTGGTAAGACAAAATTTTGTTTTGGCCTGCAAATTGAACATCTTCTAAATGGAATTCTTGTTCATCAATCAACATACACAGAAAAAGTCATGAAGCAATTTTACATAGATAAAGCTCATCCTTTGAGCACTCTAATGGTGGGTCGGTCACTTGATGTCAAGAAAGATATGTTTCGACCACAAGAAGATGATGAATAAACTCTTGGTCCTGAAGTACCATATCTTAGTGCAATTGGTGCTTTGATGTATCTTGTAAATTTCACACAAACTAATATAGCATTTGCAGTTAACATACTAGTTTTGCACCAACTCGAAGGCATTAGAATGGAATTATATTTTACGATATCTTCGTGGGACTACTGATTTATGATTATTTTATCCAAATGGATCAAAACAATAGTTAGTTGGATATGTTGATGTAGGTTACCTTTCTGATCCACACAAAGGGTGATCACAAACATGATATTTATTAATTTACTTATGGAAATACTATTATTTCATGGAGATCTGTTAAGCAAGCAATTTTTGCTACTTCTTCAAATCATGCAGAGATTATCGCAATTCATCACTACAACAAAAAGGCTTATCAGCGACCCCATATCTACGACCGCATATGGTCGTAGATGAGTATTAGCGACCGACTGCGGTCACTGATATTAGTCACAGGTAATCTGGTCGCTGATTTTAAATTAGAATGGGGTATGTTCTTATGTCATCCTACATATTTTAACTGACACCAACCTAAAGACAATAGATTCCTAGGGGTAGAATATGAATCATTTCATCATGCATGGTCTGCATATGCATTGGGACAAGTCTAAATTACCCGACCAACGAAAAAAATTCGACAGAGTCTCCCCTATAATATGGACTATCCACATGCACGAGAGCATGCATACTTGACCATTTGTAGGCATATAAGAGCAATAAGAATGTATAAGCAATTAACATAACATCACATATACCTATTGCCTTTATATATTACAGGCTCCATATCTAAACACAACAAAAACTCTTCTACATAGGATAGGACATTAGGTGATGAAAATATCTTGATGGTCAAGTTTGAAGAACAACCAATGGACTTTATAATGTGTTCTAAAAACTATAACGCTGCGTATATCAAGATTGCAGAAGCAGACATACTGTTAGTCCCTTAATGTGGGACTATTAGTCCTATAAAGTCATTAAATAGAGTAAAACATTTAAATAATTAAATGATTGGTAGTATAATATTAAAGGTGAGGGTGAGAGAGCCAGATTTCATTTTCTTTCTATGTCTTGATCATTCAAGTGGTGGTAGTTTTGTCTTCATTTAATGTTTCATCAAACCAATTACTCTTATATTAAAAAAAAGTAGTACTCCTTAATTCCTATATATATACATATACATATACATGATCAAATCACCAGTCACTTCAAAAGTAAATTATGTGTCGGGTACATACAGGCTCAAACAAAATAATTAAGCTAAGCAAAATGTATGTCAATTGTTCCAAAAACTAACAACTTTGTCCCATTCCCATTCCCATTCCCATTTTGATTAAAGATATAATCTTTTTCCAATTGAGATGAACTACCTGACTTCTCTATCTCTTATCACATACAGAGAGTTGAACTAGAGAGATTGGAAACCTAGTCTAGGGTGCATAATTGTTCACAACAATCATGGTATAATAGACAGACACCATACTGCAAGCAAAATCAATTTGAAAGTAGAAAATAAACCAAAATGTTCATGTTGTGACACGCTTAACTATGTCTCAACTGGTTTTAAAAATGATACCCCGGCCAGTTCTAGGTAAATGCATTCCGTATAACTCAATGACCCAAAGAAAGCTACCCTATAATAATAATTTGTACCATGGAATGTGATATTTTCCATTTTTTTGGTTCCAGTTACTATTTCAAAGCAAGATATAGGTAATATTGGTCCTTGTCCAAATCAAATTCTATTCCCCAACTCATAGTTATCTCCAAATATAAATATCTTACAACAACAAAGTAATAATAACATATTGAAGTTTTAGTTAAAAACAAAGCATTTTAGACAGTCAACTAAACTAATTATGCACAAAAATATCAAAAATTCAATTGGTTTACTAAAAACACATCAATTTGATATCAGCATTCTCCTCCACTCCAAAAAACTTCTTCCTATTAGATAATTAAATACAACATATTGTAATATCCTTGAAATTAAGTGTAATCCCATAATTCTTGCAATTAGTATCCTTGTAATTAATTGTAATCTCATAACTCTAGCAATTAGTATCCTTGTAATTAATTGTAATCCCATAATTCTAGGATAGCTTCCTATTTAGGTACTTGGGCAACACTCAATCTTGTGTGTGTATGTGTGTGTGTGTGTGTGTATATATATATATATATATATATTCATTCTTAATCAATGAAAACATTAAGCCATTGTTTCTCAATATTTCTCTCTCTATTTTCTATATGGTATCAGAGCTCCCACGTTCCTGACTTGTTTCTTCCTCCCTTGTTTTTTTTTTGCTCATAGTTCTTCTTCAACCATAATGGCTTCCGAAGGCATCTTCCGCTGCTTATACCCCTATTCAAAATACCCAAGACCCAAATAATCCACTTGTTACCATCAACACTTCAAACATCACAAAATTGACCACCACCAATTACATCACGTGGAACATCCAAATACGAAGTCTATTAGAAGGATATGATCTCTATGGATTTCTTGACGGGTCTCATCCTAGTCCCATAGCAACAGTCACTGCTAATGGTAAGTCTGCTCTAAATCCAGCTTACACAACATGGAAGCGCCAAGATCGTCTTCTCTTCAGTGCACTCCTTGGTGCAGTTTCTCTACCTATTCAACCTCTTCTTGCCCGCACTACCACCTCTCAAGAAGCCTGGACCATCTTGGCTAAAACATATGGCAAACCATCCCGTGGTCACATTAAATAAATTAAGGACCAATTGAAACACTATGCCAAAGGTTCCAAGACGATCTCCGAATATATGCAATTTATAAAGAATAGGGCTGATGAACTTGCTCTTCTTGGCAAACCCGTTGATGAAGAAGATCTTATTGATAAGATTCTTGATGGTCTTGGTGAAGAATACAAAGGAATTGTTGACGCAGTTAATGCACGTGAGACACCCATCTCCTTTGCTGAAATTCATGAAAAACTCATTAACAAGGAGGCATCTCTCCAACAATCACATGCACCACCATCATTCCTTCCGGCCACCGCCAATCCTATCAACAAACGCAACAATCGCTCTTGGCGACCTTCTCCCCTTCCTTGGCGTCCTTCCACAACCACCTTTCACAATCAAGGACAACAATCTAATCTTCCTCGTAATGATCAATCTCCACCACGTCCATATCTTGGGTATTGCCAAGGTTGTGGTATACAAGGATACACTGTCAAAAAATGCTCCCTTTATCGTCTTGTCAACGCCCAATCCTCGCTGGCTCCATCGGCATCACGTCCACTAGCTCCGCGTCCGACTACTCCATTGCAACTGCGGGCACACTTTGCATCTCTTGAGAACACCGACACTCCCACCTGGATACTTGATAGTGGGGCGTCACACCATGTTACCACAAACTTGAATAATCTTTCACTTCACACTCCTTATGCAAGGTCTGATGACGTTATGATCGGCGATGGCTCGGGTCTTCACATTACCCATACCGGTTCCACCACACTTCCTACCCCTACTCACACCTTCAATTTACATAATATCCTTTGCGTGCCTAACATGAAAAAGAACCTTATTTCTATATATCAATTTTGTAATACAAATCATGTTTCTATTGAATTCTTACCCACTATTTTTCATGTGAAGGACTTGAGCATGGGGGCAATTCTTTTAATGGGAAAGTCTAATGATGGTGTCTATGAGTGGCCAACCTCCTCTCCACAATTATCGTCTCCGCTCATTACTTTTTCCAGTGTCAAGACCACTTCCTCCGAGTGGCACTCTAGATTAGGTCATCCATCATCACATATTCTGCAGCATGTTATGTCAACATTTTTTTTACCTTACTTTATCTCACACAAGTCTCATTGTAATGCATGTTTAAGCAATAAAAGTCACAAGCTTCCATTTCCTACATCAACAATTGTTTCCTCTCATCCCTTGCAATTCATATTCTCTGATGTTTGGACTTCTCCCGTTTATTCTGCTGATGATTTCAAGTATTATGTTATTTTGGTTGATCACTTTACTCGTTATGTATGGTATTACCCCTTAAAGAAGAAATCTCATGTCTGTGATGTTTTTATCCGCTTCAAAGCACTAGTAGAAAATTACTTCAAACACTCCATTGTCACTCTTTACTCCGATAATGGTGGAGAATATCGAGCATTAGATCAATTTTTGTCCCTCCATGGAATTTCTCATCTTACCTCTCCCCCACATACACCTGAACACAATGGTTTCTTCGAGCGCCGACATCGACATATTGTTGAAACTAGTCTTTCTCTACTTACTCATGCCTCACTCCCGCTCACATATTGGCACTATGCATTTGCCACCGCAGTGTATCTCATTAATCGTATGCCCACACCCACACTTTCCCTTTCCTCTCCTTATGAGTCACTATTCTGCTCTCCACCAAACTACACAAAGCTCCGTATTTTTGGTTGTTTATGCTATCCATGGCTTCATCCCTATTCTAGTCACAAATTTGAGTATCGCTCCATCCCTTGTGTGTTTGTTGGGTACTCCCTCACCCAAAGTGCCTATCTCTGTCATGATCCTTCTACTTCTACACTCTATACATCCCGTCATGTTCGATTCGTGGAATCTGTTTTTCCATTCAAATCCATTCAAAGTCATCTAAGTCGTCCTAGCCCTAACACACTCCCAAATTGGTTTCCATCAGCGTCATTTCTTCTCGCTACGGTTGGACCACTCAACACACCCTCCACAGCCTCGCCCTCGGACTCGAATTCCTCTCACAGACAATCTCCGGTCGACCACTCCTCATCCTCTCTACCAGAAGATTCCCCCACCACCAATAATAACCCACACAACCAACCCTCTTCTTCTTTACCAGTCTCTCCAGACCCTCCTCCTCTAATACCACCCACCAACACCCACACCATGACAACTCGTGCTAAAAACAAAATCCATAAACCAATTCAGAAACTTAATTTTACCTCTACTTTGAACCCTCAACTTGAGCCGCATACATTGAACCAAGCACTTAAAGATACTGAATGGCGTCAGGCTATGTCCGAGGAGTATGATGCTCTTGTGCGAACTGAATGCTCTTGTATGGTATCAAAGCTCCCACGTTCCTGACCTGTATCTACCTCCCTTATTTTTTTTTTTTGCTCATAGTTCTTCTTCAACCATAATGGCTTCCGAAGACACCTCTGCATCTTCCGCTGCTTATACCACCATTCAAAATACCCAAGACCCAAATAATCCACTTGTTACCATCAACACTTCAAACATCACAAAATTGACCACCACCAATTACATCACGTGGAACCTCCAAATCCGAAGTCTATTAGAAGGATATGATTCTAGGGATTTCTTGACTGGTCTCATCCCAGTCCCACAGTGACAGTCACTGCTAATGGTAAGTCTGCTCCAAATCCAGCTTACACAACATGGAAGCGCCAAGATCGTCTTCTCTTAAGTGCACTCCTTGGTGCAGTTTCTCTACCAATTCAACCTCTTCTTGCCCGCACTACCACCTCTCAAGAAGCCTGGACCACCTTGGCTAACACCTATGCCAAACCATCCCGTGGTCACATCAAACAAATTAAGGACCAATTGAAACACTATGCCAAGGGTTCCAAGACGATCTCCGAATATATGCAATTTATAAAGAATAGGGCTGATGAACTTGCTCTTCTTGGCAAACCCATTGATGAAGAAGATCTTATTGATAAGATTCTTGATGGTCTTGGTGAAGAATACAAAGGAATTGTTGACGCAGTTAATGCACGTGAGACACCCATCTCCTTTGCTGAAATTCATGAAAAACTCATTAACAAGGAGGCATCTCTCCAACAATCACATGCACCACCATCATTCCTTCCGGCCACCGCCAATCCTATCAACAAAAGCAACAATCGCTCTTGGCGACCTTCTCCCCTTCCTTGGCGTCCTTCCACAGCCACCTTTCACAATCAAGGACAACACTCTAATGTTCCTCGTAATGATCGATCTCCACCACGTCCGTATCTTAGGTATTGCCAAGGTTGTGGTATTCAAGGACACACTGTCAAAAAATGCTCCCTTTATCGTCTTGTCAACGCCCAATCCTCGCTGGCTCCATCGGCATCACGTCCACTAGCTCCGTGTCCGACTACTCCATGGCAACTGCGGGCACACTTTGCATCTCTTGAGAACATCGACACTCCCACCTGGCTACTTGATAGTGGGGCGTCACACCATGTTACCACAGACTTGAATAATCTTTCACTTCACACTCCTTATGCAGGGTCTGATGATGTTATGATCGGCGATGGCTCGGGTCTTCACATTACCCATACCGGTTCCACCACACTTCCTACCCCTACTCACACCTTCAATTTACATAATATCCTTTGTGTGCCTAACATGAAAAAGAACCTTATTTCTATATATCAATTTTGCAATACAAATCATGTTTCTATTGAATTCTTACCCACTGTTTTTCATGTGAAGGACTTAAGCACGGGGGCAATTCTTTTAACGGGAAAGTCTAAAGATGGTGTCTATGAGTGGCCAACCTCCTCTACACAATTATCGTCTCCGATCATTGCTTTTTCCAGTGTCAAGACCACTTCCTCCGAGTGGCACTCTAGATTAGGTCATCCATCATCACATATTCTGCAGCATGTTATGTCAACATTTTCTTTACCTTACTTTATCTCACACAAGTCTCATTGTAATGCATGTTTAAGCAATAAAAGTCACAAGCTTCCATTTTCTACATCAACAATTGTTTCCTCTCATCCCTTGCAATTCATATTCTCTGATGTTTAGTCTTCTCCCATTTATTCTGTTGATGATTTCAAGTATTATGTTATTTTCGTTGATCATTTTACTCGTTATGTATGGTATTACCCCTTAAAGACGAAATCTCATGTCTGTGATGTTTTTATCTGCTTCAAAGCACTAGTAGAAAATTACTTCAAACACTCTATTGTCACTCTTTACTCCGATAATGGTGGAGAATATCGAGCATTAGATCAATTTTTGTCCCTTCATGGAATTTCTCATCTTACCTCTCCCCCACATACACCTGAACACAATGGTTTCTCCGAGCGCCGACATCGACCTATTGTTGAAACTGGTCTTTCTCTCCTTACTCATGCCTCACTCCCGCTCACATATTGGCACTATGCATTTGCCACCGCAGTGTATCTCATTAATCGTATGCCCACACCCACACTTTCCCTTTCCTCTCCTTATGAGTCACTATTCTGCTCTCCACCAAACTACACAAAGCTCCGTATTTTTGGTTATTTATGCTATCCATGGCTTCGTCCCTGTTCTAGTCACAAACTTGAGTCTCGCTCCATCCCTTGTGTGTTTGTTGGGTACTCCCTTGTGTGTTTGTTGATATCAAACAGATACGATCATGTTATAATTTGGCTAATATGTTCACTAAGCCATTACCAACTGCGACTTCTATGAAGATGGTGCACAACAGGCATGTGTTGACTTAAGGATATTTTTACCATGAACAATGAAAATTATATGTACTCGTGTGGAGAAGTAAAAAGGATATGTGTTGATTGTACTATTTTTCCTTCGCTAAGGTTTTTTCCCACTGAGTTTTCCTTTGCAAGTTTTTAATGAGGCAATCCTAAGGCACTAGAAGATATACAAGAATATTGTACTCTTTTCCTTGACCAAATTTTTTCCCACATGGTTTTTCTTTGGTAAGGTTTTTAACGAGTCATATTCTTAGAAAAGGATCGCTCAAGGGGGGGTGCTAGAAATAATGTAATTGAAATATGAAAAGTTTGGAAAATGAAAAGGTCGGATTTTGGAAGGTTACAACCAAACAAATGGTGGGGCACACACGGAAATTAAAAGCCATTAAATTCTTTCATAACTATTAGCAGGTTAACTTGTAATGTATATAATATATCGGTCTGGATTTTAAGCTCACCATTTATCTAACATACCTTGCTCACCCCCTTTAGCGACGGGCCGGGCGACGATTCGGTCCGTCGCTATATGTTCAGTCAGTCGCTATATGTTGTATGTCGCTAAAAGCTAAGACAACGATTCTATATATAGCAACAGACCGAATCGTCGTCCGATCCGTCGCTAAAGGGGGGTGAGCAAGGTATGTTAGATAAGGGTCGAGCGTAAGATCCGGACCGTATAATATATAAAGAGATGTGTAGCTAAAATATTTGAGAGATATCCATCAAAGTGATTTGAGAGATATTAAAATTTATTGTGCATGACCACTTTATAAGTTTATCAATATAAATTCATTTTTCTTTCTTATTTTGTTTTTCAATTATTTTATAACATATATTATAATTTTTACTTAACTTGAGATCAAATTAAATAAATTATGAACCTGTGTAATAAATAACATAAATGTCAAAAAATAATAAATAATCATTTTATCAAGAAATAAAGTCATATACTTTTTGCTAATTAAAATTGTCAAAGATTAAAATTTACGTAATATGCATTCAAATATATTTTTCGTAATTAAAAAATAAAATTTTAATACCCATAAAAGCACAAATTAACGTAAAAAATTCTAATTATTTTTCTCAAATATTAAAATTTACGTAAAACAAACTTATTATTACAGAACGAATCTCTTTATTCATATAAAAAAGTATTAAAATTTATATTAATTATTTTTCTCAAATATTAAATTAAACATAAGTCACACTTGGACATAATTATTTACAATAAAAATAACAAATGTTGTTACTCAAAAAAGAAAAAATATATTAAAAGAATTTATTTTTTTTACAAGATATAGGTAGTAATAAATATTACTATATTTTCTTTTATTCAACATTGCACAAAAATAACACCAAATGTATACTAAAAAATGTAATCAAAATTATAAACATCCCAAATTTTGACATGTACTCAAGAAAATTTAAAATATAAAAATCATAATATGAAACTAATAATAGTTTTTATTGTTAAACACCAAAAACTAAATTATCAACATACTCAATCACTGTAATTAGAACCGCTCTATTAATAATTTAATTTAAAATTCTTAATATTTGTATCACTTATCCAAAAATATGTGTTAATTAAACTAAATTAGTTTTTTTATAAGTTACCAACAGTTTGAATGAGACAGCCTTAATTACAAATAAAACTATAATTAAAATATATTGTATTAAAAAATGATATTTAAACATAAATATATATTATTCAGGAAATAAATTTGATAACATACAAGGGTAAATATGTTGCTTTATCAATTTAGTCAATTCTAAAAACTTGCATGGGTACTAATTGTTACTTAAAAAATTAGAGATGAGGTGAGTGTTATTATGATTATTTATAGGGGATGTCACTAAATTTTACTCAAAATATTAAGCATAAAAATGTTGGAAAGGGCTTGTGATGTTCTTAGTAGATGGATATGAGCCTTAATTTAGAGAGACAAAAATTAATTCTTTTTGTCATTATTATTATGAATATTTACCTTCTATGTTCGTAGTTTCTTAATAATTTTGGGTCATTGTGTGAGATATTAGCCTAAGATGATTAAAATCGTGGTTCGATCTTGAGATATTTAGGTTTTATATTCAATTATCACCAATAAAGTATAAACTTATTATTTTTCCCTTATGTGAGTTAATTTGTGGTTATTAAAAGACTAAATTGCAAACTATAGCACGAGTTAATCACTTTGTGGTAACAAACTCCTAACTCGTAGTATAATTAGTAGTGCAAAATTATATTTTTTTTGTGCAAGTTTTGCACGTTTAATTATGCCTTAAAAGGTATGATTTTGCATTAGCAATTGTACGCTAAGTAAATAATTTGCTAATCAGTTAAACTCAATGACAAAAATATCACACAGATACAAACACAAAAGATAGTTTTGAATTTTTGTTGTATAGTAAATTTCATATAGATTGAGTTTGCTATATTTCTAAATGAGAAAGATTTTCTTAATTTTTCATAGGAATAATTTAAATTCATTCAATTTTTATCAAACAGCTCCTCAATTTTTCTCATTGTCACTTCATATTTATTTAGATTTTATAGTCACGTAAACGTTGGTTTTATTTTTGTTTATTAAACAACCACCTAAGTTTAAGTATAATTCTATTTTTTTTATCAAATAGCCATGTAGGAAAAGAGTTGATGGCCGTTTAATTAATTTGACTGAATAGCCCAATTTTAAAATTTTAATTAGCTCAACGTCATAATTGCAGTTTTTAAAAGTTTAATAGTCTATAGTACAGCAGGTAAAACGTTAATTTTGCCAAAAATGTTTATATATGTATATTGTGATGTTATTTTAAGGATATGAATATGATTGTTTTCAAAAGAATTTGTAGTACCTAGTAATAATTATTACAATTGTCTTCAATAGTCCAAGTACTGATCAGACAATTTAATGGACAGTGATATTTCCGGCTGTGAAAATGTTATGATCAAAGTAAATGTACAACCCCTTTAGAGCAATGTACAAGCCCACTCAACACACATTGCTCTGATCAGGGGTGAAAATATCACTACCCAATTTGATTCCCAGATCTTAGATGTGTTTTTTCCCATCTTTCTCAAAGGAATACAACTTTGCATTGTAAAATGGACTAAATAAGCTGAAGTTGAAAAAGGTGAGGAGCGTGAAGCAGCCCTCAAAACGGCAGGCGTCTATTTGCATAAAAAGAGTACTTTTATTATTTCCCAAAACATTGTTAAGAGATACATCATGCAAGAGTGAGATAACTATCACCTTCCGTACCCTCATAATATATTCTATATTAGACTAATATGTTATATGTCCTATTAGGATAATATGTACACATTCTCCCAGGGATAACAAATTGCTTTACCTGCCCAAAAATTGTATAATATGTACTATGGGGTTGATCTTAAAGGTTAAAGATAGAAACGAGATCTACAACATTCCTCAAGTAACAATTGAAATCTTTCTCTTCGATGATCCATATCCTTCAAAATTGCCAAATAATTCGGCTGTAAAGCTGGTAGATCTTCCGGGGATGCGTAAGTCGGTTGCGGATTAGACCAACAAAACTCCCCTGCATTGTGGCATTGCATCCACTTTCAAAAGCATTCAACTTCGGATGACCTGCAGGAGGGAATACCCAATCAATTAGTAAAAGTTCATCAAGTGCATTGGATGCCTTCACAAGTTCATTCTCCTAGTGAAAAGAGAGCAATAAGCAATCATTTTTAGCATAATTCAGACTTTTAAAGGACTGAAAAATAAGGATCTTCACAATTATTATTTTAAACAAGACCGTTCTGGTTTTCTATATGTTCCAAATAGTAGTTGATATGAGAAGATTGCATAAAGAAATAGATCCCACCAGTTGCTACTTGGAGCCTTATGACACTTCTAACCAACCAGTCCAGGACTGAAGCTGCCTCACTTCAGTAAATTATTAATGCTCTTGCTCGTGGTTTCTAATGTTGTTAACATGGTTTTCAGCTTCCTTATGGACGTGTTATTTAACTTATTTTATATATTTAGAAAGTAAATATTTTCTGTTTTTTTGCTCTTCTTTCTGCATCCATGGTCGCTTCTTGCAACTATAACAGAAGTTACAGCTCCATTTTGATCTTCCTTAACCAAATGTGTAATTTTTTGAAATCCCAATCTTTATTTCCCTTGGGCTTTGTTAGTTTGCAATAATGACGGATGGGATAGGACTAACAGTACTAGTTTAATATCTTTCAGGCACTACTTTAGGACTATTTGTACTAGTTTGCCAGAAATCTTTATCCTTTTGATATTACCTGTTTTGAGATATCCAATGACCTTAAAAACAAAAACATATAAGAGGGGGTAGTTCATGGGATTAAATAAAGGGAAAAAATAGTGCCTGAAGGTATTAAACTAGTACAAATAGTCTTATCCCATCCATCATTATTGCAGAAAAACATAGCATTGGTTCTCATATATATACTATATGTAGAAGTAGTCCTAACCTGGGATTGTTCATCCCCACCCAAATTCTCTTCAGCCACTAGTCCACTCCCATTTGACCCTTCAAATACCTCTTTGACACTGGATCATGATCCCTTTGTCACTCATGACAGTTTTGAGATGTACAAGCTCAACTCATTTATTACACAAGCCCTAATTTTGAGTTCAAACTAGGCTCATTTGCAAGATGGACGAGTTCAGGCTTAACGTAACTGAATACCAAGTTGGCCATTAGCAACTTGATTCATGTGCATTCCTATATCCCAACTTTTGCATGTCCATGTTCTTTCTGTTCCAAGATGCGGTATTAAGCCTATAATTATCAACCAGCATCTTAGTTGAAATTTAAACAAAATGTTTGCTTTATTAACTGCATGCAAGTATGCTACTATCAATACCTGTATGAGTATGTGTACACAGGTTCGACAAATATTTTCTGCTGGTCCTTAGCTATTTGAAGCAATCTTCTTTAGTTTTTTGTGTTATTTCGCTAAAGATACAAGACATAAGCAACGTTATTATTACAATTGACCAGCCTCATTAAATGCTTTCCTAATGCATCTTCCTATGTCCTAATAAACCAAAGCTACTTGATTCTGAGAAGTTCTACAATTCAACTTGAAAATGGACCAAAAAATAAAAATGAATAGAAAACAAAAATGCATGAATAAGTACAAGTTCAAAAAGATATCATTACAGCTAACATGTAGTAGTTAAAATGAGTTGTCTACGTCGCAAGGACTCAAATGGAGTGTCCTGTTGGACACAGTATTTTGAAGAGTCCGACACAAGTACTCCTTAATTTTGCTAATTTTTTTACACTAAAACGAAGTGACCGGGCACCTATACCTTTTCAAGTGTCGAGTCGGACGGGTACTTTAGAGCGAAGTGAAAAGTTCGTATAACATAGCGAGTCCTATGAAAGATTCTAGTTGGAACAAAAGTACATACATGTTTATTGAGTTTCAATTCGAAGGCCAACAGTCAAACAAAACAGCAAAGAAAATATAAAAAAATAAATTAAAAACCCACCACCTATTTACTCGGGCTTTATCTGATTTTGTGGTTGTGAGAAAAATTCCTTTGCATTGCGTGCCACCTCCGCCTCAGCTATTGCTTCCAACACTAGGTCTGATCCATTGATATCATCTGAAAGCACACAAATTAGCTATTTCAGTATTAAGTAAAACAAGACATACAAGCATTGCAGTGATTGTCTATAGACTATAATTCAAGAGTCAACGCATATGAAGATGTTACACTAGGTATATCGGTATTGATGAATGCCCAGTTTTAGGAAAACATTTCATCTCTATTGAAATTTCCGAGAGGTCATTTACATAGACAACTGCAGCAGATACACAATTTTTAATTGTGGAAGGATGTCTCATAAAGAAAGACATCACACATGACACATGATTGTTCAGAGATACTTGTTCAATTCACTGATCTGATAAGAGTCCCTGCCCAACTACCAGTACAACCAAAAACAAGAGGGGTAAGCTGTCTATGGATCACTATTATTAAAACCAACATGTCAAGCAACAAATATATGATAACTTGACCAGAAGGTATTTACCCCTGCGGTTTGGCAACAATCCAGCACTTTCTGCAGATACAGGAAGGACAGTAAGAAGACCAGAGGCACCGGTTAGTTCATTGAAAGCTTCACTATTCATAGATCCAGATTCTGAAGCAGCGGATCCAGCTAATCTTTCATACGCAGTTGCTTGGCTGTGAATATTAGATGAACTTGAGGTTGTTGGTTTAGAATCCTACAAACAATTGACCCAAGCTTATAAAAAAAATCAATAACAAAAGAAACAAGAGTTATTCTAGTATAGAGTTAATGTTCGATATCGTTGAACAAACCTTAGGAGTAGTGGTTGTCAATGTGTTCACTTTATTAACTGTTTCTGGTTCCATGTTCCCTAGCGCCATAGAAAAAGGATAACTAAATCAGGTGCTCACACAAGAAATATATAGCGACAGAAGGATAATTATAAAGAAATTAGCTGAAGATGAAACCATTAGTTGCAGATGTGCGATCAATACTGTCCACCAATCTCCTTGTCAATGGACCAGGATTCATGAAAGATACGGATCGAATTTCATGACGTATGGCATCTAGTTGAGCCATTGTATCTTGTAGTTCTTTATGGACCTGGAATTAAAGAATAAAAAAATGAAGGTCACTATCCTACAAAATATCAAGACTTTAATATCAACTACTCTAATAAGATGACAGACAACATGAAATTAAAGCATATGCTAAATAGATATTTATCAATGTTACCATTAATGGATCTGGGAATTACGCACACATATATTACTTTAAGTACATTGACTGAAGGATTATGGGACTCTGGTGAAATTTAATTTGTTATTATTATTATTTTGTCTTTTGGGGTAATCTAAAAAAATTGAGGGACCTCCTTGAAATTATGAATGACATATAATAGAACTTTTTAGCCTCAGGGGAGGTAACCACAACCGTGACAACCCTTGGCCCCTCCCACCCTCTTCCCTTTTTTATGTTTATCACTATATTCAGAATTTAACATAGTAACTCTTTCACAATAATAGCCGATCAAAAAGTCAATACTAATGATGAAGAGTATTGTCAATATACAGATTGCGTCAAACGTATATTCAACACCATTCAACAGAGACATAATACTATCACTCAATTTAAAGTATGGCTTTTAGGATGAAAAACTAAAACTTAAATCAAGATAGACTGCATAGACAAAATATAATTCAACTCTCAATATTCCAATACAATAATTTACGGTATGTGCATCCATGAGTAATACATAATGGTGTGCATGTGTTTATAAATACAGACATATAGAGACCTGCTGGGCTTGAGATTGTTGCATGACATTTTCAAACTGGCCACGAGCTAATTGAACATAAGCAATGGCACGACCAGCTAACCTTCCTGCAGCTCTTGATATACGCGGGAAATCTTTAGGGCCTAATAGTTTTTCATTGGAGCAATCAAATAGCAAATTTTAAGTAATTGCCATCAAATTAAACATAATGTAAATAAATAGCTGGAAAATGTAAAAGTTCACCCACAAATTATGCAGAAACACATAAAACTAGGCCACTAGAATCAAATAGAATCAGACACCCAGAGTTAAATTTCATTTTAGTTATAAGATTATAGGAATGACCATCAAATTGAAGCCTATTAAAGCTTAAATTAACTGACTTATACAAGCATCAACATATATAGAGAGTAAGGGTACCGGTGAGAGCAGCAGCTGCTCCAATTAAGAGGAGGAGCTGCCCATAAGAAAGGCCAAGCATTCCTACGCTATTCCTGTGGAGCAGATTCAAAAGTGACGAATCAGAAAAAACAAATAGCAAAGATTCATGAATCATGTAAAAAGAACATAAAATATAAATTATTCTGCAGAAGGATTCCCAATTTCTAGTTACTGGGAATTTTAATGTAGAGAGAAGATATTGCACCTTCAATTGTTGGAAATCCTATGGTGATGGTGGTGGTGGTGATTAGACGGCGGTTCACGACGGAGCTTGATGGGAATGGTGGACCGTGGTGGCTACTAGAGAAATCTGAATGGAACAACTAGACCATCATTTTGTCACGAACTGCATTCTTGGCTTCACCAATTCTCTTTACAAGATTAATTACTTGTGCAAAGAACGGTAAGCATATCAACAGTAATTTTGAAATATGATATATTTGAGCAATACTTTATTTAGATGATTCGATAAGCTTCACCGCTGATGAGACTGATGAATGAGTCAAGACTGATGGGGCCTGCCACTGCCTGACATGGCAGCATAGGGCAGTGTGAGTTTACTTTATTTCGGTCCGTTGAGTCATTAGTGAACAACTCCTTTTTTTTAAAAAAAAAACTTTTGCTGGTGCCTTGTGGCAATGTGGGTGTGGGTGTGGGCTGATTGATTAGCTAATTATTTAAAACATAAGTTATGTGTTGCAGGCTTGCAGCCTAAAATCACAAGTTGTGGGCTGGTCCAATTTGATTTTTTTTAATATCTTGACATGTTGGGCTGTTGGGCTGGGCTGCTAAGATATTAAAAAAAAAGACTAAGTGCGAACAGGCCCTAAGGCTCTAGACCAGGCCATGGCCGAACCAAGACCACAGGCCAGTCCAGGCTCGGATTTTAGCCAGGCCAGACCGCAGGTCGGCCTGTTGTGCACACAAAAGGCATCCGGTCTGGACTGCGCTGCCAGGCCTTGGCCGTTGATCAGACTAGACTTTGAGCCTGCAGGCTAGGCCAGACCAGACTTGGCGATGAAAGAGATGATCTGCTGAGGCCTGCGGACCAGGCTAGGCCAAGCCCAGGACAGTCTGGTCCAGCCCAGCAGCCTTTTTTTTTAAAAAAAAGACAAATTAAAAAAAAAGGACTGTTACTTGTTAATGTTGGATATATATATATATATAGGGAAATGATCCATAGCAAGTATTTGCTATCCATGAAAATTGGACAAATAGCATCTTAATCGTCCATTCCAATAACTAAGCGATGGGATTAAAACAGGGAAATAGCAGTACGCCAGTTCGTCTGGCGTACGGAGCAAAATTGCAAAGCCATCCGCTAGATGGTCTAGCGTACGGTGAAAAAAAAACTAGGAAAACTGGGATGTTAAGGCAACAGCCTTGCAACAGTCTGTCATGCAACAAAAGTGGGACGTGGGACGTGCGTCATGCAACAAAAGTAAAGTAGGATAATAGTCATGCAATAGGAATCAACTAGCGGAATTGTTATAAGGCAACAGTTTGGATCTGATAAGGGAACAGTCAACTCACAAATAAAAAAATATGCAATCAAATTAAAAAAATGAAAAAGAATAAAATACAAATCACATAAACGTCAAATATTTTAAAGGAACCAAATTATTAATTGGGGAATGGTTTTACTTTTTTATTCTTCAATCTTCATACTATAGAATTAATTGGTCTGGATGCTCATCATGACTTGTAATTTGACTAATCTTACACAATCTATAATCATAGCGATGTATGTACGCATACATATTAATTTCTATTTGTACATGTTGGCATATTTCCCATTTTTTGGACATAAAATATGAGATATTTTTAATTTAAAATTAGCATAATTCTTTTAACTTTTAATTACAATATACTTTGCCTTTAATTTACTTTTTAAGTAGTTTATGTATTATCTAAAATTAAACAAATTTATATTAATTTGAATTTAAAAATATCTTAATTTAATTTTAAAAGGTAAATATTAATCTTATATTTTGAAAGGAATAGAGTATAATGTTTTAGTCTTATACTATATAATTTAATTATAACTTTAGTTACCACATCACATGCATGGATTTTATAATATTAACACTCGGTGCATGCAATTAAAAAATATCGTTTACCCTTAACTTTTCAATACAATTTTTTTAACAAAATAGAACAAAGCTACTCTAGGACAAAGATACTCAAAAGATGCACATATCAGATCCAAACTGTTGCCTTGTCACAATTCCGCTTAGTTGATTCCTATTGCATGACTATCATCCCACTTTACTTTTGTTGCATGCCGCACGTCCCACTTTTGTACGTCCCACTTTTGTTGCATGACATACTGTTGCAAGGTTGTTGCCTTAACATCCCAGTTTTCCTAGTTTTTTTTCACCGTACGCTAGACCATCTAGCGGATGGCTTTGCAATTTTTCTCCGTACGCCAGACGAACTGGCGTACTACTATTTCCATGTTTTAATCCCAACGCTTGGTTATTGGAATGGACGACTAAGATGCTATTTGCCCAATTTTTATCCATAGCAAATACTTGCTATGGATCATTTCCCATATATATTTATATATATATATATATATTCATAACATAGTTACCTTGAGCACCAGATCTTACACTGTTAATTCAGAGATCCAATAGCCCAAAGAGGAACAGGTCGCACCTCTTACTTACGGCCAAAGGAATTTTTTTTTGTTGGCCACATGTAAGAGGTGCGACTAGGAGAAATATCAAACGCCCCCACCTTAGTTAGATTTAAATAGCTTTCATGTATAAAATATTTGTAAGGTAATTGTTTAAATTTTAAATAATCAAATTATCACAATAATTGACAATGTTAAATTATATTACATAAAAAATTATTTATACAAATATTTTATATTAAAAATAGTTGATGATGTTAAACATTAAATATGTATGAATAATTTCTTAAGTAATAAAATTTAACATTGTCAACTATATTTAATGTATTTATTTTTATAAATATGATATATTTGAATAATACTTTATTTCGATGATTCAATAAGCTTCACGACTGATGAGACTGATGAATGAGTCATGACTGATGGGGCCTGCCACTGCCTGACATAGCAGCATAGGGCAGTGTGAGTTTCTTTTATTTTGGTCCGTTGTTGGTTGAGTCATGAGTAGACCACTCTTTTTTTAAAAAAAATCTGTTGTTGGTGCCTTGTGGCAATGTGGTTGTGGGTGGGCTGATTGATTAGCTAATTATTTAAAACATAAGTTATGGGTTGCAGACTTGCAGCCTAAAATCATAAGTTGCGGGCTGGTCCAATTTGATTTTTTTTTAATATCTTGACATGTTGGGGCTGTTAGGCTGGGCTGCTAAGATATTTAAAAAAAAAAAAGACTAAGTGCGAACAAGAGGTCTAAGGTTCTAGACCATGCCAGGCCCAGGCCGGTCCAAGCCGGGCTTTTAGCCAGGCCAGACCAAATTTTTCCTTCCAAACAACGACCTTTTTACAGCCTTCAGGCCAGGCCTAACCGATCCCGGCCTTAATCAGGTCGGCCTGGCTTTGGTCCGACCTGGGCCTGCCAGGCCTTGGCCTTTGACCAAGCCACACTTTGGGCCTGCAGGCTAGGCAAGGTCAGACTTGGCGATGGAAGATATGATTAGCTAAGACCTGCGGACCAAGCTAGGCCGGTCTGGTCCAACCCAGCACCCATTTTTTTAAAAAAAATTTATGATATTAAAAAAAAAGGACTATTACTTGTTACTGTTGGATATATATACATATATAGGGGACTGATCCATAACTAACGTTGTCAAATTAAAGTTGCACTTGCAACAAATCGTGAGCGTTCATCCGTAGATCGAACGGTTAATAGATCCCCCCTCTGCAATTTAATTTTCAATATTCCACAGTTTAAAATTGGGGACGGGACAAATGTTCAAAATATCCCTCCTTGTACAAGTCCACATCTGCAGTATTAAACTACGGATGTTAGGTATGGCTAACTGAGAAACAACACCGTTTGTAAATGAGTCATGTCCGCAATATTAAACCGCGGATGTCAAATTCAATTTTTTTTTTAGTTTTCAAGGCTCTGTTTGTAAAGTGAGAGGAATCCAAAAATTGCAAAAGTTTTGTTGATACCAAAAATGAGTGCTTCTATATGGGTCAAATTGTACTGTAACTTGACACAAACTAAATTCTTTTGGATTGATTTTCATTACATTGCCGCAATTGTTTTTAGTCGACCAAACAAACATACCAGTACAGGAAGATTATATACTTACTCACTGCATCACAACGTTTACAATGTCATGCATGTACTGCACAAAGAAGTTGCAGGCATTCAAGAACTACGACAGATTTAATTTTTCGGCTCACACTTAGTTGCAAATAGTTGCAATTACTAGTACAATAATAAAATACGCATGAAACTTTGCCGTCAATAATAAAACATGCATGAAACTTAGCCTTGATGTGTTATGATCACAAAACCAACCGTCTCAAAAACTTACCAGCTGCTGTGGTAAAAATATAATATGTGCTTCCCAATAGGATCCTTGAGATAGGATCCTGGAGTCTCAAGCTTCATTTTAATCATCTCAATGATTTGAATTTTGTGGCAAGCGAAAGGAACCGCCACCATAAAGCATTTCATAAACAGGGTTTATTCGTATAGTCAGACAGGACTTATTTAGAAACGGAGCTTTGAAAACTAAAAAAAATAAATTTGGCATCCCCAATTTAAAATACTATGGAAGGGACTTATTTACAAACAGTGTCGTTTCCCAGTTGATCATACCTAGCGTCTTTAGTACTTGTACAAGGAGTGATATTTTGGACATTTGTCCCGTTCGCAATATTAAACTATAGAATACTAAAAACTAAACTGCAAACGAGTTCTATTAACCGTTTGATCTATGGACGCTCTTGTAAAGGTAACTTTAATTTGACAAGGTTAGATATGAATCAATCCTCGTATATATATATATATATATATATATATATATATATATATATACATGTTTGTTTTTCAAACAAACCAACAAAATTACCTTAAATTGGTAAATCAAGCAATATATTTCAAAACAAATTCATAATCAACACTAATTGCATGTGTAAATCTACATATTTCTCGGCATAATTAAGCAACATAATAAATTGGGTTAATACTAATCAAGAAAAATACTAATTCTAAATTCTAATTTTCCAGGAAGGAATTGAAGGAATACCTCTAATCTAATCTTTGGGGGCTAATTTTTTTCACCGGCAGAGATTGAAGCTGGAGGTCTAACTTTCGCAGAGCTTTCCCGACATGTGAGCTTGCAAATTCATTTTGACCCTTTCAAATACGACCTAATTGATGATTAATTTTTAAAATCTCATCGTCAATTCGTGGCCCATCTTAACAAAAGCCCAAATTTTTTAGAGGGAGAACGATTGAGAAATTGAGGTATATATGAATTGAAAACTTGACATACTTCAGGGATATTTCTGTCTTCAAGCCTATTCTCTTTGACTTTAACGGTTCATATTTGTTTGGAGTTTGACGATCTCCTTTCTTCCGCAATTGATCTTTCTCCAAGAGCTTTTCACTACTCTAGAAAAAGCCGAGAGAAGGAGAGGCCTGACTTTCTTGACCGCTCTATTACTTTTTCTTTTTCCTCTTCCTCCTACCACTTATATTAAAGACTAAATTACAAATTTATGCTCTTATTTATCATGTTTTAGCGAAAGTGTTTCCTAAATTATTATTTTAGCACAAATTTTCCTCATAGTTAAATTAATTGTATAAAACTGTAATTCTAACCCTTTTTATTAGTAAAAAATGAATTTTGGTAATGAAATTTGTCGAAAAGTGTTATCATATTATTCATATGTTAATGTCTGATTATTATAGTCATTTTAGTAGTTAAACCTATTTGAAATGTATTTGAGAACAACAATAATTGCATTCATGACGGAAAAACGGGCAAAGACAAGTTAGAAAGCTTCAATTTAGGGATAAAATTCATCTCAATTTGAGTGAACCTTGTGGGTTTCAATTTAGGACTGAAATATATATGATTCAAACAGTTGAACTTGCACACATACCCAAAAATCCTGAATTCACACAAGTCCGCGGTTGGGCGCGTTCTAGGCCATGTGCCATGTCCAAGTTTTCTAGAGAGTTTGCCAAAAGCTCTCATAGGAGTTCGTATAACATAGCGAGTCCTATGAAAGATTCTAGTTGGAACAAAAGTACATACATGTTTATTGAGTTTCAATTCGAAGGCCAACTGTCAAACAAAACAGCAAAGAAAATAAAAAATAAATAAATTAAAAACTCACCACCTATTTACTCGGGCTTTATCTGATTTTGTGGTTGTGAGAAAAATTCCTTTGCATTGCGTGCCACCTCTGCCCCAGTTATTGCTTCCAACACTAGGTCTGATCCATTGATATCATCTGAAAGCACACAAATTAGCTATTTCAGTATTAAGTAAAACAAGACATACAAGCATTGCAGTGATATGTCTATAGACTATAATTCAAGAGTCGACCCATATGAAGATGTTACACTAGGAATATACGGTATTGATGAATGCCCAGTTTTAGGAAAACATTTCATCTCTCTTAAAATTTCCGAGAGGTCACTTACATAGACAAAACTGCAGCAGATACACAATTTTTAATTGTGTGGAAGGATGTCTCATAAAGAAAGACATCACACATGACACATGATTGTTTAGAGATACTTGTTCAATTCACTGATCTGATAAGAGTCCCTGCCCAACTACCAGTACAACCAAAAACAAAAGGGGTAAGCTGTCTATGGAACACTATTATTAAAACCAACATGTCAAGCATCAAACATATGATAACTTGACCAGAAGGTTTTTACCCCTGCGGTTTGGCAACAATCCAGCACTTTCTGCAGATACAGGAAGGACAGTAAGAAGACCAGAGGCACCTTCATGCATGATGAGTGCAGATGACTTCCTAACGTTCCCAACTACTAGTTGTTTACTTGTATCCAATAAGGAAACTGCTTACACCACCACAAACAAATATGCCTTAGTATTACAACCACCAGACTGATACAGCCCAAGGGTACCCATCTTTCTACATTATGGACTTTAAGCAATATACAAGCACTAACTCATTAATATATTTAGACAATCTTGTGTCCTCTGTATAATAAACCTAATAATCTTTATATTACTACTACCTTGGCTTTTTATGTCGGTCTTTAGTAAGTGTACCACACAAATGCAAAAAAATACATTGAGGCTCATTACGATATCCATCAGTCCTAAAAAGCACAAAAGCTTTTTTTGGTAAGACTTTAAAAAAAGAATATTACAAATAGCATAAGGTTTTAAATTACTCTTTCTAGAATTGAATCTTACAAGTTATGTTTATCTACATATATTTTATTAAAAACTACATTCAATGTAATGAAACTGTAACCAAATTGTATCACGTCATTTAAAGTTAAAGAAAGATATGAAAGTAACTTAACATTTTTGGAAGGCATGCCTTCTATAATATATAGAGAATCAAATCTAACAAGTTATGTTTATCTACATATATTTTAATCAAAACAATGCAATGAAAGTGTACCAAATTGTATCACGTCATTTAAAGTTCAAGAAATACATGAAAATAACTTATATTTTCGGAAAGCATGCCTTCTACACAAATATAGAGAGACGACAATAGTTATTTTCCATGTATAAGTATATACCAATAAATATCTATTAATAATTTATTTACTTATTATAATTAACCCAATATTCAAATAGTAGTTCATTCAGTATTAGGCATGACAATAGGGCGGGTATGACCTGGAGACCCCTCCCCATACCCATAGTTCATTCAGCATTAGGCATGGCAACATGGACCCGGAGACCCCTCCCCATACCTGCCCAGCCAACATGTAGCTTACCTGATTACTACATTTTTTCCCAAATTAAAAATTTTAAATATTTATATATTACTTTGTACAAATATTATAAATTCAAAATCTAACCTGTAATATTTCTATTACTAGCAACATAAAAATATTATGAATTTATAATGAGAAAACCTAAATAAGTGCATAACTGTATATATACACACAAAATACTAAATTTAAATATATATATATATATATATATAATGGGGTGATTGCAACCCTAACCCTATAGGGTATTTTTAAATAAGGTCCTATGGTCGGGATCTGGAGGGGGGCGTGGGATTGGGTTGAAATTGTCAGGCCTAACCAGCATGGATCGTGTTTAAACGAGACTATATCTGAGTTCAACCTCAGTTCACTTTCATATTGAACAAAGCTGAATCGAGCGACAATCCAAACAAACACCGAGAAAGTATGAACAGTTTGATTCATTTCATTTGCAGACCTACTTAATCAACATATACATAAAGCAGATCTAATAGTACAAAAGCTTTAAAAAACATATTTTTCTTATCCATGAACGAATCATAGATATTCCTCTGAAACTAGAGAAATCCACCACTAATAAAAAGAAATCATAGAGATGGAGAGGGCTCACCTGAAGATTGAAGAACGCGAGGAATTGCGGAACCCTGTATCGAATTTCGTTCGAAAAGAGAATATTCGAGGAGACAGTGTCTCGTGAGTTTTATAAAGGCCATGTTTTGGACTTCAACGGCTTGGATTATTAGGACTAAAAATGATGGATTTATATGTATACCAAAATTTAAAAGGTTAAATTATGCCCATGTGGGTGTGGCTGTGTCCTTCCAAATCCAAACGTCACGTTACTCTAGCTTCTTAGTATTATATATGCATAATAATTAGACCTAGCAAACGGGTCCAAAGCCCGCGGACCGGCCCGGTCCGGCTGCCAAAACTCGGGCTTTGGGCAGCTATTTTTAAGCCCATGAAAATCCGGGCCTTTTTGGCCCGGCCCGTTTTTGGCACGGCCCGCCCGCCAACCATTAATTTTATTTTTTATTTTTTTTAAATAAAGTATTATGTTGTGAGGCTTGAATACAAGACTTGTAAATAAATAAATAAGAGTTCAAACCAACTGAGCTACAACAACTATTTGTTGTTAATGTAATCTTCAATATATTTTAACTATAATTGAAAATTAATTAATAATACTAATTTATAATACTATTACAATTTTAATTAATTGAGATATGTAGTTAATGTATGTAATTAATTAATCGTGCTTGTTTGTATTATTGTTTATTATTAATTATTTTATTATTTTTAACATTTATTATTATTATTTTTGGTGTAACAAAGAGTTTGCAAAAAAAAATTAATGGCCGAAGCCTGCGGGCCGGCCCGGCCCGCCCGCCACGGGCCACGGGCTGGCCATTTCCAGCCCACCAAAACCGGGCCTTTTTGGCCCGGCCCGCCCGTTTGCCAGGTCTAATAATAATGGACAAAAAGACAGTTTACACCCCAAAGTTTGTATCGAGGTTTGCATCATAATATTTAAAACGTATCTCAGTACACCCTAAACTTCATTTTCCTTAAACAAATTGCACCCTCTATACAATTAACAGGTCAGAAATGACGGGATATTATTGTAAACCCATTTTGTAAAGGGCAAAATCGGTAAATCATATTTAAGAAAATTAAAAATATAAACAATACATCACACCTAAAAATATAACCCCAACCCCAACCCTAATCCCCAAATAATTTGTTCATCATTTTTAATTTTAAAATTCTAGCCATCCAACCCAAATGTAATCATTGGTCTTCATCTCCACCTCAGTGGCCGATTCCGTCGATGGCGGCGAAGCTGTAGTCTTATCCGCTCCTACGTCTCTTCCTCCACTGGCGACATCAAATCGTCTCCCATGACTCCACCAGTTTTGATCTTGCCGATGCTTTCCTAATGTTATCGCCGTACGGACTCGACGATTTGGCGATCAAAACGATTCATCTCTCAATTTTCACGCGCAAAAGCAACATTCACGAGTGCACTGTTTGCTTACTGGAATTCGAAGAAAATAATTACGTTCGTACACTTCCGGTTTGTAGTCACTCCTTTCATGTTGACTGTATCGATATCTAGCTCCGATCACATGCGAATTGTCTGCTCTGTCGAACAGAAATTTTCCGGCCGAGCTCGCTTTTTGCTCCGGCCATGGCAGCGATCATTATGAGTTATGATCAAGTCAAACTCTTTGTGACGCCCCCAAAATAGGTATACATCACTCATTCTGAGTCGTCAAATATATGGTACAGAATACAAATACAAACTTAATTTATACAACTGGTAAGTGTCGTGTAGAATACGACAAAACATAAGCTGTGAGTTTTAATACAAATATTGTCTTCTAGACAGTATTCAAACTCAAAATAAGTTTTCATTACAATTATTATCACACTATTTCACATAATAGTGAGGACTACTATAGCCACTTATCTGGACCGTCACTCCATTTTTCGACTCGTCTCAGCTATATTCTCATTTTCTGAAGAGAACAATGAAAGCAAAAGGGTGAGCTCAACTAGCCCAGTAAGAAATATTATGACTAAGATAATACATAATAAATTATCATTAGCCTCCAACAGTGTTAAACTGATAAAATATAATAAACATCAAGTTTCACTGCAGCGGAACAAGCAATCCATTTGAAGAGTCAAGTAGAGTATGAAATCTACTATCTTCTATGATTTAAAAAGTTTATCAACAGTTTTATCGCTGAGACTCAGCTTAATAAATAATCCACATCATCAAATCATCCATGCACTACGGGCCAAGGATATTCATTAGTATCACCAATGGTCATAATCATACTAACAACTGTCCATCAATGCACTACGGGTCAATAATGACTTTTACCAAATCGTTTGTAACATTACGGTCATGATTATACCGAAAAATCCCTTGTCATAATAATACCAAGTTCATCTATGCCCTACGTGCCACAGATGACTTTCATCATAATATAAGCATGCGGATGATGACAATGATATAAGAATTCAATTAAATGAGAGCAAAGATAAATTTTAAAATTTTATAATTCAATTTATCTAGAATTCAATAATGTCCAAATTGTCAACATGATACTGCTTTGTGGAGTAAAATTCAAGAATAATATTGTATCAAAAATAATTTGGACACAAAAGAAATTAATTTTTGTCATGAATAGTACCCTGTGAATAGTACTCCGACATGAAAAGATTAAACTTTAACAAGAATATTCAAAAAAATATCCTTGTGAAACGATACTAGATGAAGTGCAAATTTCAAGGATATTCTACTAATTTCAAGGAGTATAGAAGCAATAGTTAACAACATGAGTGTAGAATTCAGAATTTGAAACGAAATAATATTACTTACATACTACAGAGTATGTAAGAAAATATTATTTCATACGAATATTGAACAAAAATAATATCTCTTACGAATACGAAAGAAATAATACCCCTTACCTTAGTAGGATATTGGATACTGAAATAGTGTAGTAACAGAATACTCTTCTTCTTTCTCTCTGATTCTCTCTCTATAGAATTCTCTTGTGAGTCGTAGTAAATCGGTGAGAATGAAAGAAGAAATAAACTTCTATTTATAGAAGATTTCTAGCTTAGCCCTTGCAATGTGAAGAGACAAGTGGCTTGATGACTGGTGATGTGAAAAGAAAAGTGGTTTGATGCCTGTAATGTGAAACAACAAGTGGTTCGATGCCTACAATATGAAACAACAAGTGGTTCGACGCCTGTAATATGAAACGACAAGTGGTTCGACGCCTGGTAAAGGCAATTACTATTGGCGAAAGTGACTCTTAGATGATGACATATGAGCTCCCATAAAATAAACCAAACTTATCACAAATGTCTCATAACAGACTTCTTATTTATATCAAAGATTGAATAAATATTACCACAAATCATTTTATCTTCAATCAACACATTTTTAATCTTCCAACAATTATTCATCATTAATATTTTAACTTACAATATTTAACAACCAGATCATTCCCAGGAAAGAGGGGGCTTTCCGATAAGGATTTCTCCCCATTGGCGCATAATTAGGTGACCAAACCTCTCCTCGACAAAGCTTTCTAGACATCGTCAATATTACAAATAATAATATCAATAACTTTGTCGTCTCAATTATTGATTTAATAATATAAAATATTATGCAAATATTACTGTGACAATAATTAAATCAATAATATGAGATACTATGCAGCAATTATTGCAGCAATAATTGAGTATAATTGAGTGACTTCTTACGTAAGCATCAATAATCAATATCGTGTGCTACTATGCAACCACGCGTATTACTGTACTTTTACCGCCTAGTATTTCGACAGTTAACGGTAAAACTTTTGCCGTTATTTTTTATAAAAATATATTTCTGTCGTTTTCTAACTCTGACAATAATTCTATTATGGGGTCCACCAATGATTGTGTCATCGTACGAATATTCTCCGACAAAAAGAATATTCCCCGACCAAATGAATATTTTATAACAACTTGCTTACTTTGTAAAATTTATAAATATTACCCACAGCTATAACATTATATAAAATCCACACCATAATATTCAAAATGATATTTAGAGAAAAATAATCTTTATTCATAAAAGTTGGGGTCTTACAACCTTCCCTTCTTATGAAATTTCATCCTCAAAATTAGGGTACATACCTGGTATGTCGAAGAGGTGAGGATACCTTGACTTCATTTCAAATTCTAACTCTCAGGTCATTTCTTCAACATCGTGATTTCTCCACAAAACTTTGACTTGAGGTATAACCTTGGAGCATATAATATGTTCCCTTTTATTCAAGATTTGAACAGGTACCTCTTCGTACGTTAAATCTTCCGCTATCTCGTCTGATTCTAACTCAATAATGTGGTTCGGGTCTTTCACATATTTACGTAACATGGATATGTGAAAAACATTATGAACACGAGACATACTTGGCGGTAAGGCGAGTCTATAAGCCACAGTTTTTACTCGATCAAGGATTTCAAATGGGCCAATGAATCGAGAATTGAGCTTTTTTCTCTTTCCAAATCTTGTAACTCCTTTCCATGGAGAAACACGTAACAACACATGTTCTCCAACATTGAATTCTACGTCCTTTCGATGAAGATCAGCATAACTCTTTTGTCGATCTTGTGAGGTCTTTATACGTTGTCGGATCATTTGAATCTTTTCCGTAGTCATACGTACCAATTCCAGTCCCAACAACATTGTTTCACCTACCTCGTCCCAGCATACTGGAGAACGACACTTGCGTCCACACAACGCCTCGAATGGAGCCATGACGATACTTGCTTAATAACTGTTGTTGTAGGAGAATTCCACTAATGGCAAGAACTTGTCCCAACTTCCTTTGAAGTCTCAAGAGTTTGAATAGTCCTCTCCGACTGCCCATCCGTTTGAGGATGATATGTCGAACTAAATCATAAATTCGTGCCCATTGATTTTTGCAAACTAACCTAAAACCGTGAAGTGATTCTTGGGTCTCGATCAGAAACTATGGATATTGACATACCATGCAGTCTTACAATCTCATTTATGTACATACGAGCAAGACGTTCAAGTGTATAAGTTTCTCGTATAGGTAAGAAATGAGCAAACTTGGTCAATCTATCAACAATGACCCAAATTGCATCTATACCTTGAGAAACCTTGGGAAGAACAGTAACAAAATTCATGGTTGTGTGCTCCCACTTCCATTCTGGAATTTTAAGTGGTTGCAATGGACCTTTTGGCACCTGATGCTCCGCCTTGACACGTTGACACGTTAAACACCTTGAGATAAACTCTGCTATCTCTCTCTTCATATTGCTCCACCAAAATATATGTCGAAGATCATGATACATTTTGGTACTCCTAGGATGGATTGCAAATGGTGTGTTGTGCGCCTCCATCATGATTTTATACTTTAAATCAGAGTTTTTAGGAACACAAAGTCTGGAGTTGACTCTAAGTATTCCTTCTTCATCGATTCTTGCTTCCGAAATAGCACCTTCTTGCACTTTCTTCTTCATACGTATCAGCTTCAGGTCTGTAGTTTGAGCAACTTTAACTTTATCGATTAAAATCAATTCTACTCGTATATTTGCCATCATCACGTGGGTCCCTGGAGTCTTTATCTCTATCTCCATCCTTTGCAAGTCATACAAAATGGGCCTTTGCGTTAACAATATTGCACTCGTACCCGCATATGATCTTCTACTCAATGCGTCAGCTACCATGTTCGCTTTTTCAGGATGGTACTAAATAGTATGATAATAATCTTTCAACAGTTCAAGCCAGCGTCGTTGCCGCATGTTGAGTTCTTTTTTAGTGAAGAAATATTTGAGGCTTTTATGATCCGTAAAGATCTCCACATTCTCCCTATACAGGTAATGCCTCCAGATTTTAAGTGTAAAAACGATAGTTGCCAACTCTAGATCATGAGTAAGATAATTCCTCTCATATTCTTTGAGTTGTCGCGAGGCATAGGCTATGACTTTCCCATGTTGCATAAGAACACATCCTAAACCTCTGCCTGAAGCATCACTGTAGATGACATATCCCTCCAAACCAGATGGTATTGTCAGAACAGGTGCTGAAATGAGTCTCCTCTTGAGTTCTTGAAAACTCTTCTCACATTCCTCGCTCCAACCGAATTTTATATCTTTCCGAGTCAGCTGAGTTAATGGAGTAGCGATTCAAGAAAATCCTTCCACGAATCTTCGATAATAACCAGCTAAGCCCAGAAAACTACGTACTTCGGTCACTAACTTAGGTTGCTCCCAGCTTTGAATTGCTTCAATCTTCGCTGGGTCAATAGATATTCCGTGATTTGATATCACGTGCCCAAGGAATGCTACTTCCTCAAGCCAGAACTCGCATTTCTTCAACTTGGCATATAACTTGTTTTCACGAAGCTTTTGGAGTATTAGCCTCAAGTGTTGCTCATGATCTTCACGGCTTTTGGAGTATATAAGGATGTCATCAATAAAGATAACAACAAAATGATCCAAATATTCCTTGAGTACTCGGTTCATCATATCCATGAAGGCCGCATGAGCATAAGTCAATCCAAAAGACATGATTAGGAATTTGTAATGCTCGTATCGAGTTCTGAAAGCAATCTTTGGAGTGTCATCAGTTTTAACTTTTAACTGATGATATCCGAAACAAAGATCGATCTTTAAAAAGAATTTAACACCTTACAACTGGTCAAACAGGTCATGAATTCGAGGTAACGGGTACCTATTTTTAACGGTGACATGATTCAACTCCCGATAGTCAATACAAAGTCGCATACTTCCATCTTTCTTCTTTACAAATAGAACAGGAGCACCCCAAGGAGACGTACTAGGACAAATGAAATCGATGTCTAACAATTCTTGTAGTTGGATTTTTAACTCCTGAAGTTCAATAGGAGCCATTCAATATGGGGCTTTGGAAATGGGTTTTGTACCGGGTTCAAGGTCGATACAAAATTCAATTTCTCGCTCTGGGGTAGGCCAGGAAGTTCTTCAGGGAATACGTCAGGAAATTTATTAATAATAGAAATATCATTCAAATCTGACGTATTTTTATTTAAATCCGTGACATGGGCTAAGAAAGCTTGACATCCGTTTTTCAATAAACAAATAGCTTTATGGCTTGATATGACAATGATTGACTTTAGTGGTTTTGGTTGTGAATTCGCATAATAGGTTGGTTAGGAATATGAAAGCTAACAACCTTACGAAAATAATCGATTTTAGCATGATGAGTAATTAACCAATCAATCCCTAAAATCACATCAAAAGCAAGTATTTTCAAAGAGATAAGATCGACAGGTAACGTGCGGTTACCGATTTGAATCAAACAAGACTTATAAACAGTGGATGTAATGAAGGTTTCTCCCAACGGAGTTTCAACAGATAAGTCAAAGTCTAATTTCTCTGGAGTTAAATTTAAATGTTGAGTGCAAGTAGGAGAAATAAAAGAATGGGTAGAACCGGTATCAAATAAGGTATAGACTTCGCAAGAGTTTATGATTAACTTACTCGTGATCACCTCATTCGGATTCCTCACTTTTTGGGAGGTTACGACAAACGCTCTCCCTTGAACTATCAGTTTTGTCTTGTCTGGGACGGCCTTTGATGCCTCCATCCCAGCTGGACTTGACTTTGGTGCACGACAAAATCGGGCTAGGTGACCTTCTCTTCCATAATTGTAACATACTTTGGACTGCTGCGTACAGTTTGGACTGATGTGTCCCTCCCTTCCGCATTTGTAACATACGACCGGCAGTCGTTCTCCTTCCTTAACAACAGGTGTTGGTGCTGACGTCTTTCCATCATTATTGAATTTCCTCTTCTTGAAATGTCCACTTCTATTATCTTGGCCATGATTACCACCGAAGTGGTTACTATTTTTGGCATGTTAATTCCTTCCACGTTTGTTGTCACTGCTTCGATGACTGCTACCACTGGTATTATCGAGTTGCCGACTGCTATCTCTTGGTTGTGTTAACTCATTATCACGTTCCAATAACTGAGCCCTATTTATAACATCTGAATACAAACACAGTTTGTGAGAAATTAGGTATTGACGTATCTCATGTTTCAAACCTCATAGAAACATCCGGTCATTCTCTCCTCATTATCAACCAAGTAGGACGCAAACCGAGATAACTCGGCAAACTTAGCTTCGTACTGTGACACGGTCATATTGTTTTACTCCAGCTTGATAAACTCTACCTCCTTCATGTGACGAATACTTTCGAAAAAGTACTTGTCGTTGAACAGTTCTTGGAACTTCTCCCAAGACATCTTCAGTGCGGCAGGTTGGGTACGTTTTACGGATTCCCACCAGTAATCGGCCTCTCCTCGCAACACGAAGGTGGCAAAGGGAACCTTTTGCTCCTCGGAGCAACCCAATACATCAAATATCTTGGTGATCTGCTTTATCCACGCCTCCGCTTTAAGTGGTTTTGGCTCTCCCACAAACTCTAGTGGTCCCAACTCCTTAAACTGCTTAACGGTGATCATCTGAGAGTTGCCAGTGTTTCACCTGCAATTTGAAAAAGAGTTTCTTTTGCCTGATGTTGCATGAATTGCAAAAAGCTCCTAAATATTCCATCGTTCGCCATTTGGTCAGTGTTGTTGTTCGCCTGAGAATTATTGTCTTCCTGATGCACATTACCCTGGGTATTGATCAGTGGTGACTCAACAGTCTCATGTGCTCCATTGCTTAACTCGACATTTTCGGATGCCATTTTTAAACACTGCCATAAAATAAGGGTTAATTCACATGCCACATATTATCCCTATATTATGACCGACTAATTAAATAACAAATAAACTTAGGTAGGTCATACTAGCGAAGGATTTTCCCGTCTCTCCTCCTAGTTCTAGTCTCACATCTTAGCTAGGGATCATATCCCTAAGCTTTGATACCAACTGTGACGCCCCCAAAATAGGTATATATCACCCATTCTGAGTCGCCAAATACATAGTACAGAATACAATTACAAACTTAATTTATACAACTGGTAAGTGTCATGTAGAATACGACAAAACATAAGCTGTGAGTTTTAATACAAATATTGTCTTCTAGACAATATTCAAACTCAAAATAAGTCCTCATTACAATTATTATCGCACTATTTCACATAATAGTGAGTGTAACGCCCCCAAAATAGGTCCATTCCAACCAACCTATTCTGAGTCGTCAAAAATATGGTACAAAAAACAACTACAACTTTATTACTACAATTGTCGTGCAAAATACAACAACACATATGTTGTGAGTTTTGATACAAATATCTACCAACTGTAACTCATGTCCCCACCTTGGATAGTACGTCACAATGGCACCTTACATAAAGGTACAGTCAATAACTATTTTAGAAATTAGAATATTTGGGAAGTGCTCAAGAAAACCTTCGTACATGGGAGGCTATGCGTCTAGGTTATGAAAGATATCATATGCCCACAGAATTATCCTTGGTTGACCCAATAGACCCCAAAGAAAAATGAGAAGATTACTATCATGTCCTTTCCAATGGTGAGTCTTCTCATGACATATAACTATCTCCACTGTCTCCAGTTGAAAATTATATTTCAAATAAACTCCAAGATCATATAGGTAGTGCTCGTAGATATACTCAGTAAGTGGATGTGCACAACCCTGTCTTATGATAACACGAGGTTGTATGTCATTAGACATCTTGTATGATAGTGGCAAAACACCCTTTCAACGTTGGGTTCGCTTCACCCTATTTGATTCACCAAATATAACTACTAAATGATGTATAAAATACAACACACTTTTCTATATTGTTTAGGGAGAACTCCACAGCTAGTGACCACCGTTCTATTCCCTTGTTACCCCCGCTCGACCTAGCTACACTCTTATTATCTGAAAGGAATTGTGAAGCAAAAAGATGAGCTCAACTAGCCCAGTAAATAATATCATGACTAAAGATAAATAAATTATCAATAGCCTTCAACAATAATAAATCAGAGATTTAGAACATATGGTAGATGATAAAAAAAAATTCAACCATAGTTGCAGCGGAACGAGCAATCCATTAGAAGAGTCAAATAGACCATAAAGTCTATTATCCTCACCATGTTAAAAATCCACCAACAATGTTTAATCCCTGTAACATCAATCAACAGTTCTGGTCCACAATCATATGAATAACTCATAATCATAATTGTGATTCTAAATTCCTCTTCCCATCCAAGACGAAGATAATTTTCATCACATGTCTTTACCTAAAACATCAAAGATCATGGTTATACCAAATCACAGTTCCTGTTCATAATTATACCAATAAATTCATTTTTGCACTACGGGCCAAAGATATTCAACAATAGGTCATCTTTGCACTACGGGCCAAAGATATTCATATCTCAAAGAAACACATAATTATTTCAGAATTTATATAAACCATAATTATAACTATGTTGATCAATTCACCTTTGCACTTAAGCTAAAGATAATCGTTTATAAATCAAATGGTCATGATCATACCAGTCAACAATTCATCTTTGCACTACTGGCCAAAGAGAATCCATAGTCACGATCATACCAATAATCTACCCATCTTTACACTTGAGTCAAAGAGAAATATCATCACCGAAATTATAAAAATGTTATATATGATAATAAAAACAATATGATCAACAACTGCATTTAATTTCAAGAATAAGATTCATAAATCAATGATTTCATAATACCTTAATCCAAATGTTATAAATCACTTAATAATCTCATAATCTAATATTATTAATATTACCACAATATTTTAATCATTTCTTAAACTTATAAACAATTTATTTTAATTGTTTATACTTTACTAATTAATGCATTTAATCATTCTAAAATGTCAAACTCATAAGATTTCATCACCAATAACTAAAACCCTCATAAAAAATCTGCATATACCTTATATAGGATTCTTAAGCCATAAAATCTTATTTTTCAAATTTCTTACTTCACATAACATATTTAATTCATTTACTCATAACTAGACCATTTTCATGAAAAATACCAAAGTAGTTCCAAAAATATTTTTTTCTGGGATTTAGCATAATATAGTCCCATATTGAACATATATTTTTCTCAAAATTTTTTAAATTCATTTACTATTTTTCATATGGCTAAAACTGTCGAATATTTAGACATTTATCATAAATTGTACTTTTGTCCAAAACTTCTGAAATTTACACGGTATACTTCTGTTATATACATGTACTCTCAATAAAAATTTCATCAATTTTGGAGTTAACCACAAGGAGTTATAAGCGTTTACTTTTAAAATAGTTTTTTCTCATAAAATCCATAACTCTTAATCTATATATCCAAAAATCGCTATTTTTGGACACAATCAACAAAACTCATCAAATTATCATTTTAAATTTTTCCAGAATTTTTGAAGGTTCACAAAAATTTTGAAACTGAAAAATATAATAACCCTTAAAATCCCTTACTATCCCTTTCCTCAAAAGAGCAGTACTAGAATGTCGGATATAACGCTGAACGAATTTGCACCGTATAGCAATACTCAAGATATCTAAATACTCACAAGAAAACGCTCGATAATATAGAGAGAGAAAGAAAGAGAAAACTTTAGTTTTTGGTGTGATTTTTAATTCTAACCTAAGCACCCTATTTATAGGAAAATGCTTAGAACACCAAAGTAGAAAAATTAATAAAATATTAATATATATTTTATAAATTCCTTAGCACACCTGAGTCATCTGATTTCAGCCATTAACATGTGCAAATGGTGCCCACAAAATGTAAAAAAACGTTTTTCTTAATATAATTATTTAAAACTTCCAAAAATCAATTATTCTAGAACTTCGAAACTTCAATAATTCATAATAAATAGCATTTTTGTCAGAAAAATTCAAACCATATGTTTTTTCATAGGAAATTTCATTATCTACAACTTTGCAGAAGAAAGTTTTTTCAAATTCCAAACAAAAGTTGACCGAAATTCACAAATAGACGATTTTACAAGCTATTATCAAATTTCAGTCAAGAAATGGGGTCTATCGACACACAAAATATGTGTTAATCATTTAATGCAACAAAAATACTCTTTCTCCTCATATACTCATATATCCCACATTCATTGTAAAAATATCACCATTATTATATTATTAAAATATAATAATATATTTAAATGAATTATTTTATCAGAAAAAAATAAATTATTAATTTTCAACAATTGTCACATTAAAAAATTTCTCCATCTATATCCACATAAAATCAATATTTTCCTCATCATATAAATCAATAATTAATTATTCACAAATAATATTACAGAATCACAATACTGACAACTAGGCAGTTCCCAAGAAAGTGGGGGCTTTTCAATAAGGATCTCTCCTTACTGGCGCGTAATTAGATGACCAAATATCTCCTTAGACAGAACTTTTTAGACATTGCCAATAATGTTATCCAATAATATTATTTAGATAATATGAATTATTGCTCCGATAATGGAAAATACTGTGTAGTGACAATTATTGAAACAACAGTAATTTAAAATATCAACGCAACAATTATTGAATCAATAAAATAAAATACTGAACAGTAATTACTGCAACAATTATTGAGTAGTGCCTTCTTACGTAAGAATCAATAATTGGTGCAATACCGCGTGCTACTGTGCGACAACGAGTATTACTGTATTTTAACCACCGGATATTCTAACAGTATTAACGGTAACAACTACGCCGTTATTTATAAACAACTTATAGTTGTCGTTTTCTTCATCCAATCATTTTCCGTTATGAGGCCCACAAAAGATAAAAGGCTGCGCCGTCGTACGAATATTCCCCGACAGGAAGAATATTCCACGACCAAACGAATATTCCTCGACAACAATGAATATTTTATAACCACTTGCTTATTTAAAATATTTACATATATCACCTTTAACTTTAAACTTTTATCAATTTAACCATTTACTGAATAATAATTATAAGAAAATTGAATACTTTTATTTCATAAAATTCGGGGCCTTACAATCTCCCCTCCTTATGAAATTTCGTCCCCGAAATTTACGTACCAGGTATTTCAAAGAGTTGAGAATACCTTACTTTCATTTCTGATTTCATCTTCCCTGTCATCATGATTACTCCATTGCTCATTTCCTGTATTTCAGATATCATTCTAGAATACGTCTTCAAAACAAGGGTTAATTGAACAAATTAACATATCACATAATATCCCGATATTATGACTGACCAACAAATAAGCTTAGGTAGGACACACTAGCGAAGGATTTTACTCGTCTCTCCCATCCTAGTTCTATTCCCCGATCTTCGCCAGAGATCATATCCCTAAGCTCTGATACCAAATGTAATGCCCCCAAAATAGGTCCATTCCAACCAACCTATTTTGAGTCGCCAAAAATATGGTACAGAAAGCAACTACAACTTTATTACTACAATTGTCGTGCAAAATATAACAACACATATGTTGTGAGTTTTGATACAAATATCTACCAACTGTAACTCATGTCCTAACCTTGGATAGTACGTCACAATGACACCTTACATAAAGGTACAGTCAATAACTGTTTTAGAAATTAGATTCTTTGGGAAGTGCTCAAGGAAACCTTCGTACATGGGAGGCCATGCGTCTAGGTTATGATAGATATCATATGCCCACAGAATTATCCTTGGTTGACCCAATAGACCCCAAAGAAAAACGAGAAAATTACTATCATGACCTTTCCAATGGTGAGTCTTCTCTTGACATATAAATATCTCCACTGTCTCCAGTTGAAAATTATATTTCAAATAAACTCCAAGATCATATAGGTAGTGCTCGTAGATATACTCAGCAAGTGGATGTGCACAACCCTGTCTTATGATAACACGAGGTTGTATGTCATTAGACATCTTGTATGATAGTGGCAAAAAACCCTTCCAACGTTGGGTTCGCCTCACGCTATTTGATTCACCAAATATAACTACTAAATGATGTATAAAATACAACACACTTTTCTATACTGTTTAGGGAGAACTCTACAGCTAGAGACCACCGTTCTATTTCCTTGTTACCCCCGCTTGACCCAGCTACACTCTTATTACCTGAAAGGAATTGTGAAGCAAAAGGGTGAGCTCAACTAGCTTAGTAAAGAATATCATGACTAAAGATAAATAAATTATCAATAGCCTTCAACAGTAATAAATCAGAGATTTAGAACATATGGTAGATGATAAAAAAAATTTCAACCATAGTTGCAGCGGAACGAGCAATCCATTAGAAGAGTCAAATAGACCATAAAGTCTATTATCCTCTCCATGTTAAAAATCCACCAACAATGTTTAATCCCTGTAACATCAATCAACAGTTCTAGTCCACAATCATATGAATAACTCATAATCATAATTGTGATTCTAAATTCCTCTTCGTATCTAGGACGAAGATAATTTTCATTAGATGTCTTTACCTGAAACATCAAAGATCATGGTTATACCAAATCACAGTTCCTGTTCATAATCATACCAATAAATTTATCTTTGCACTACGGGCCAAAGATATTCAACAACATGTCATTTTGCACTACGGGCCAAAGATATTCATATCTCAAAGAAACACATAATTATTTCAGAATTTATATAAACCATAATTATAACCATGTTGATCAATTCACCTTTGCACTTAAGCTAAAGATAATCGTTTATAAATCCAATGGTCATGATCATACCAGTCAACAATTCATCTTTGCACTACTAGCCAAGGATATTCATTAGTATCACCAATGGTCATGATCATATCACCAATGGTCATGATCATATCAACAACTGTCCATCAATGCACTACGGGCCAATGATGACTTTTATCACATCATTTGTAACATTACGGTCATGATTATACCGAAAAATCCGTGGTCATAATCATACCAAATCCATCTATGCCCTACGGCCCACATATGACTTTCATCATAATATAAGCATGAGGATGATGACAATGATATAAGAATTTAATTAAATGAGAGCAATGATAAATTTTAAAGATTTATAATTTAATTTATCCAGAATTCAATAATGTCCAAATCGTCAACATGATACTGCTTTGTGGAGTAAAATTCAAGAATAATATTGTATCAAAAATAATTTGGACAGAAAAGAAATCAATTTTTGTCTTGAATAGTATCCAGTGAATAGTACTTTATGAATAGTACCCCGTGAATATTACTGCGACATGAAAAGATTAAACTTTAACAAGAATGTTCAAAAAAATATCCTTGTGAAACGATACTAAATGAAGTATAAATTTTAATGTTATTCTACTAATTTCAAGGAGTATAGAAGCAATACTTAACAATATGAGTGTAGAATTCAGAATCTGAAACGAAATATTATTACTTACATACTACAGAATATGTAAGAAAATATTATTTCATACGAATATTGAACAAAAATAATATCCCTTACGAATACGAAAGAATTAATACCCCTTACCTTAGTAGGATATTGGATACTGAAATAGTGTAGTAACAGAATACTCTTCTTCTTTCTCTCTGATTCTCTCTTTATAGAATTCTCTTGTGAGTCGTAGTGAATTGGTGAGAATGAAAGAAGAAATAAGCTTCTATTTATAGAGATTTCTAGCTTAGCCCTTGCAATGTGAAGAGGTGAGTGGCATGACGACTGGTGATGTAAAAAGAAAAGTGGTTTGATGCCTGTAATGTGAAACAACAAGTGGTTTGACGCCTGCAATATGAAACGACAAGTGGTTCGACACCTGTAATATGAAATGACAAGTGGTTCGACGTCTGGTAAAGGCAATTACTATTGGCGAAACTGACTCTTAGATGATGACATATGGCCCCCTATAGAATAAACCAAATTTACCACAAATGTCTCATAACAGACTTCTTATTTATATCAAAGATTGAATAAATATTACCACAAATTATTTTATCTTCAATCAACACATTTTTAATCTTCTAACAATTATTCATCATTAATATTATAACTCACAATATTTAACAACCAGATCATTTCTAGAAAAAAGAGGCTTTTCGATAAGAATTTCTCTATATTGGCGCGCAATTAGGTGACCATACCTCTCCTCGACAGAACTTTCTAGATATCGTCAATATTACAAATAATAATATGAATAACTTTGTCGTCTCAATTATTGATTTAATAGTATAAAATATTTTGCAGATGATACTGTGACAATAATTGAATTAATAATAGAGATACTATACAGCAATTACTGTAGCAATAATTGAGTATAATTGAGTGGCTTCTTACGTAAGCATCAATAATCAATACCGTGTGCTATTATGCAACCACGCGTATTACTGTACCTTTACCACATGGTATTTCGACAGTTAACGGCAAAACTTTCGCCGTTATTTTTTATAAAAAGATATAATGTGAGTTACGGAGGCGGATATTTTCCGGTATCAGAGTCTAACGTGAGTTACGGAGGCGGCGACGGATCTTCCCGACGCAGCAAGTCGTTTGTTTATGAGGTCGTAAGCTGGAAATGGAACTACATCCACAATATTTTCGTCATCGAGCCAGCTGAAGAGTGGAGATCCCGAGGCATTGCTGTCACCAGAGAGGTTTAACTGACGGTGAGGGTTACACGTGGGCAACATTAATTGGATGAGATTATGAACATTGATCGGAGATGAGGTGAATTAGGGAGGAGTGGGGTGCAGAGGTATTAATGGAGGCAGGGGAGCATGTGAGTATTAATTGTGGTTTCAGCTCACCACTCTAAATGTGAGAGACATATGAGATGAGGAGGCATTAATTGATGAATTGATGACAGGAGGAAGATAAAGAAAGAGATAAAAATATACAGAGAAGAGAATTCTCCCAGTTGACTTGGATTCCTGGTTAATATCGGTGTGAAATTAATTTGGGAATAAGGATAGGGTTATTGATGGGGAAGATATACAGTGACTTAGAGGTTGGGTATATTTTAATTTTTTTTATTTTTTAAATATGATTTACCGAAATTACCCTTGTAAAATTTGGATTACAGGCACAATCGGTCAATTTTGACCGGTTAATTGTACGGAGGGTGAAATTTGTTTAAGGAAATGAAGTTTAGGGTGCACTTAGATACGTTTTAAGTATTAGGATGCAAACCTCAATTATGCTACAAACTTTGGGGTGCAAACTGTCTTTTAGTCCATAATAATATAGGGTATTGGTAGTGGTGCACAAATGGCCCGAGGCCTACAACCTGGCCTTGGTCCGGCCTGGTCAATACCAGGCCTGGTCAAAGTCTGGGCCAGGCAGGCCCGGCCCACTGGGCTAGGAACAGACCTTGATTTTAAGACTAATATATGGCCTGACCTAACCTTTAAAATAGGCCTGGTCCGGCTCAAGGCCTGGTCCGGCTCAAGGCCAGGCCTAGACCGACCCGAGGTTCAAGCCTGGCCTTATGCAACATGTTTGGCTTGATACTTGTTATACCTTATATAGAAAAACACTTCCTGACTTTTAGCAAATATTAAATGTGGGACTTGGTCATTTTGAAATAAATAGGGTGAGGATTGTTTTTATAGTGTGACGCCCCCAAAGTAGGTATACATCACCCATTCTAAGTCGTCAAAAATATGATACAGAAACAACTATAACTTTATTATTACAATTGTCGTGCAAAATACGACAACACATAAACTGTGAGTTAAAATACAAATATTGTCTTCTAGACAATATCCACACTCAAATAAGTCCTCATTATAATTATTGATACACTAATTTACAAAATAGTGAGGACTATAATAACAATTACCTTGGAACATCACTTCACACCCCGACTACTTCCTGCTATATTCTCGCTTCCTGAGAAAAAAATGGAACAAAATGAAAAAAGGGTGAGCTCAACTAGCACACTAAAGAATATTATGACTAAGATAATATAGAACAAATTATCGTTAGTCCTCAACAGGGAAAAATCTGATAGAATATAATAGACAATAAATTTTAGATCAACAACTGCAGCGGAAACAACAATCCATTAGAAGACTTAAGTAGAGAATGAATTCAACTATCTTTTAAGATTTAAAAGTCCATCATCAATATTTTATCTATGTAACATCAATCAATATACATCTTGAATCAAATATTCATCTTTGTACTACAGGCCAAATATATTCATCAGTTGGTCATGTTCATCTAAACACCTGTACATCTTAACATTACGGCCAAAGATATTCATCAGGAAATCATTCATCTTTGCACTACAGGCCAAAGATATTCAGTAATATCATCATTTAGGACTGAGGATGATGAAAAATATTTTAAAGAAAACGAATCTAGTGAGATAAAAGAATAAAGATTAAGGATTCGTATTTTAATTCACCTATGTTCAAAAATACTCCATAATAAGCCATTGTGGAGCAAAATTTAAGAATGAGGATCAAAACATGGATACAATCAAGGCTAGTAACCATAATAAACAACTTGGACAAGAAAAGAAATTTTCAATTTTTTCTGTGAATAGTGCCGTATACGTGAATAGTGCCGTATACGTGAATAGTAACTCCGACACAAAAAGACAAGAATGGGGCCCACCAACATGTTTAACATGTTTTTAACATTTATTATAACAAAAATACTCTTTCTCCTCATTTATTCATATATCACACATTCATTGAAAAGATATGACCATTATTATATTATTATAATATAATAATATATTTAAATGAATTATTTTTGAAAAGATAAAATATCAATTTTTAACAATTATCACTTTTCTAAAAATTCCTCCATTTATATCTACATAAAATAAATATTTTCCTTATCATATAAATCAATAATTAATTATTCATAAATAATATTACAGAATCACAATACTGACAACCAGGCTGTTCTTAGGAAAAAGGAGACTTTTCAATAAGGATTTTTTTTTACTGGCGCGCAATTAGGTGACCAAACCTCTCATTAGACAGAACTTTCTAGATATTGCCAATAATGCTATCAAATAATATTATTAAAATAATATGATTTATTGATCTGATAATGAAAATACTGTACAGTGACAATTATTGAAACAACAATAATATAAAATATCAACGTATCAATTATTAAATCAATAAAATAAAATATTAAACAGTAATTACTGTATCATTTATTGAGTAGTGCCTTCTTACGTAAGAATCAATAATTGGTACAATACCGTGTGCTACTGTGCAACACCGCGTGCTACTGTGCAACATCGCGTGCTACTGTATTTTAACCACCGGGTATTCAAATAGTGTTAACGGTAACAACTACACCATTATTTATAAAAACTCATACTTATCGTTTTCTTCATCCAATCGCTTTCCGTTATGGGACCCATACAAGGCTGCGTCATTGTACGAATATTTCTCGACAGTAAGAATATTCCACGACCAAACGAATATTCCCCAACAACAATGAATAGTTTATAACCACTTGCTTATTTAAAATATTTGCGCATTTTACCCATAACTAACCACATTAATCAAATCAACCCTTACTATAATAAATAGAGGAAATTCAATTTCACTTATAAAAAGTTGGGGTCTTACATATAGTGTGAAGTATAATGTTTAATTTAAGTTTAACTCAACGTGGGACTAATATTTTAGACTTTAACTCACTATAAAAGGTCTTGCACTATTGTTGGGTTGATCAACATGACTATCTGAAAAGCCAAGACTGTATAGTGGCAGTGACAGTACACACATTTATGTTGATGCAAAGGTAATTAGAGTACTAACTGAAAAGGATCAACCATAAAGTTTGTCCAAAACATACCAACCCAATTAGTTCATGGGACATCTTGCATAACAAAATAGCTAAAAAATAGTGCCTAATAGTTTTAGGTACAAAACACAGGTGCTACTATATCTTATTCAAACATATGCAAATGAGGGTCCTATGAGATTGATACATTGTGTGGATTAAACACACCTATGTTAACCGTATAGTTCTCAATTGATAATGACCAATAAGTGATATGTAAACTCATGTCTATATTAGTTGGATTTGTGCGAATCATCTTTTGATTTGCATGTACCTTGTGTATGTGAATTCTAAAATGATTATAAGGAGATATTTTGAATTAATAAGCTTAATTTAATTAATAGTAATAGTCCTTTGTTTAGAGATAAAAGCCATGGTACATGTTTTGCCACATATCGAATATATGTTTGTTTATTGATCTGCTAATGTATTGAAGGCAATGTTGGTCTGTTAAGGAAGCACTAGCAATAAGTATATGCTTCCTCATTGTTGTTCAGAAGTCTCATTAACAATTTAGAAGTCCCACATCACCTACTATTCCTCTCTTTTCCTACCTTTGTTTTATAAATAGAAAAGAGTAAGATTAATTTTTCAAAATTCCCACATCGCCTACTATTCCTCTCTTCTCCTACTTTTGTTTTATAAATAGAGAATAGTAAGTTTATTTTCTTAAATCAAGTATGGAAGTCCAACAGCCCGAAGGCATTGACAGGTTGTATATTTTTATGCTAAGCCTGGCCTGGCCTGGCCTAGAAGGTCAAAAGTCAAGGCCTGGCCTGGTCAACGGCTAAAGCTTGTCAGGCCCAAGCTGGATCAGGCCAGGCCAGGGCGGCCTGTTGTGCATCACTAATTGGGAAAAAGAGTCCTCTAAGTCAAATTATTATTATGATATATATTAATAAATAAAATTATAAAATTGATCAAAAATGATGTATATATTAACAAATATTTGACAAAATTAGATTGCGACTGATGTTAAGTGGAGTATGTGATAAGTTATAATAAATTAAAATGAACTTTCTTAATGATTACTTATGCACATATCGACTGAAAACTTTTACAATGTATAACAAAACTCATATATTAAATACATTGTTAAAATCTTATCGATTTTAATTATTCACGTAATAATTGACATATACATAATAATATAAAAAAATAAAATAAATTCCTATCTAAACCTTAATAATAAATATTCTTTTTTTCATAACTTAAACTTTTGTAAGTGCTCCCAACAAAGAATGAGGAAAGTATTTATTACAAGTACAAAAGGGGGGGGGGGAATGAATGCGACGCCCCCAAAATAGGTATATATCACCCATTCTGAGTCGTCAAATATAGGTACAGAATTTAAATACAAACTTCATTTATACAATACGACAAAAAGCGTAACTGAGAGTTTTTACATGAATATTGTCTTATAGATAATATCCAAACTCAAATGGAGTCCTCATTATATTTATTATCACACTATTTCATAAAATAGTGAGGACTACTATAGCCACCTATCCTGGACCATCACTCTGTTCCCCCACTCGTCCCAGCTATATTCTCATTTCCTGAAGAGAACAATGAAAGCAAAGGGTGAGCTCAACTAGCCCAGTAAAGAATATTATGACTAAGATAATGCAGAATAAATTATAGTTAGCCTTCAGTAGTGTTAAACTGATAGAATATAATAGACAACAAGTTTAATTGCAGCGGAACAAATAATCCATTAGAAGAGTCAAATAGAGCATGATATCTACTATCTTCTATGATTTAAAAGTTTATCAACAATTTTATTGATGAGACTCAACACAATAAATAATCCACATCATTGAATTATCCATGCACTACGGGCCAATGATATTCATTAGTATCACATCCACGAATTATCCATGCATTACGGGCCAAGGATATTCGTGTTATCACCAATGGTCATGATCATGACAACAACTGTCTATCAATGCACTACGGGTCAATGAGGACTTTTACCACATCATTTATAACATTATAGGTCATGATTATATAGAATAACCCCTGGTCATAATCATACCAATCGACAGTCCATCTATGCACTACGGGCTAAAAATGACTTTCATCATAATATAAGCATGAGGATGATGACAATGATATAAGAATTCAATTAAATGAGAGCAATGATAAATTTTAAAGATTTATAATTTAATTTATCCAGAATTCAATAATGTCCAAATTGTCAACATGATACTGCTTTGTGGAGTAAAATTCAAGAATAATATTGTATCAAAAATAATTTAGACAGAAAAGAAATCAATTTTTGTCATGAATAGTACCCTGGGTGAATAGTATCTGAGTGAATAGTATCTCGAGAATAGTACCCCGTGAATACTACTCCGGCATGAAAAGATTAAAAATTAACAAGAATGTTCAAAATAATATCTTTGTGAAACGATACTAGATGAATCATAAATTTTAAGGATGTTCTACTAATTTCAAGGAGTATAGAAGCAATACTTAACAAAATGAGTATAAAATTCAGAATCTGAAATGAAATAATATTACTTACGTACTACAGAGTATGGAAGAAAATATTATTTCATACGAATATTGAACAAAAATAATATCCCTTACCTTCACAGGAGAGTACTTCTGACTGGTATAGCGTGGATATTCTTGAAGAAAACTTGCACTATTTTTTACACTCAAAACTTCCTTAAACTCTAAAGAAATACGCTCAATATTATAGAAGAAGAATTCTCTGATTCTGGTGTGATTTTCAATTCTAAACTAAGCATCCTATTTATAGGAGAATGACATGATACTATTTAAAAATAAAAATCACAGACGCACAGGGAAAAGTTCACGGGCGACATTTCGATCGACTGAAATTTTCTAATTTTACTATGCAAACACTATGCATAATAAAATATAATATATTCTATTTTTCATAAAAAACAAAACTTAAATAATATATATATATATATATATATATATATATATATATATATAAACAAAATTAAGATAACTTTCTCACGATTATTTTGAAAAATGGGTAAGTGGGGGTCCATAAAATAAGTCAATTTACAACAAATACTTCATAAAAATCTCCTTTATTTATCACAAATCGCATGACTTCAATAAACACATTTTGAATAACAATTATTCATCAATAATATTATAACTTGTAATATTAACAACCAGATCATTCCAAGGAAAGAGAGGGCTTTCCGAAGAATTTCTCCCTATTGGCCCGCAATTAGGTGACCAAACCCCTTTCTTCGACAGAACTTTCTAGACATCGTCGATAATACAAATAATAATATGAATAACTTTGTCGTCTCAATTGTAAGACCCCAACTTAATAATGTCTATTAGATAATATTTGTATTTAAACTCACAGTATATATGTTGTCGTATTTTGCACGACAATTGTATTAATGAAGTTGTATTTGTTTCTATACCATGTATTTGACGACTCAGAATGGGTGATATATACCTATTTTGGGGGCGTCACAGTTGGTATCAAAGCTTAGGGATATGGTCTCTGGCGGAGATCGGGGAATAGAACAAGGAGGGGAGAGATAAGTAAATCCTTCGCTAGTGTGTCCTACCTAAGCTTATTTGTTAGTCGGTCATAATATAGGGATATTATGTGATATGTTAATTTGTTTAATTAACCCTTGTTTTATGACAGTATTTAAGAATGGCAGCTGAGAACGTTAATAATGGAGTGTATGAGACCGTGGAACAACCTTCAATCACCAACCTAGAGAACGTGGAACAAGAAAGCAATATTCCTTCTGTAAACAACACTACCAAGCAAACGATGAATGATGCGATGTTTAGAAGCTTTTTGCAGTTCATGCAAAATCAGACGAGGGAGACTCGTGTACAAAATACGTGTAAAAATGATAGCAACGCGCGGTTTGTCACAACCAAGCAGTTCAAGGAGTTGGGACCACCAGATTTCTGGGGAAAGCCGGATCCAATTAAGGCGGAAACGTGGGTTAAGCAAATTACCAAGATATTCGATGTCTTGGGATGCACGGAAGAACAGAAGGTTCCATTCGTCACCTTTATATTCCATGGTGAGGCAGATTACTGGTGGAAATCTGTGAAGCGTACCCAGCCAGCCGCACTTAACATGTCTTGGAAAAGATTTCAGAAACTGTTCAATGATAAGTACTTTCATGAAAGTATTCATCATATGAAGGAGGTAGAATTTATTAGACTGGAACAGAACAACATGACGGTGTCCCAGTACGAGGCGAAGTTCGCAGAGTTATCCAGGTTTGCACCTCATTTGGTAGAGAATGAGGAACGTATAACGCGGATGTTTCTGAGAGGTCTAAAATCTGAGATTCGTCAATACCTTATCTCTCATAAATTTTCTCTGTATTCAGATGTTGTCAACATGACTCAATTATTAGAGCGAAATAATGAGTATGTGCAACCGAGGGACCACAACCAGGGTCATACCGGTGACAACAATCATCGGAGCGATGATAACCAGCGAGGAGGGAAAAATACGAATAAAAACGGTAACCACTCGGGCGATAATCGTGGCCATGATAATAGGAGAGGTGAGTCAAGTGGAAATTTCAAAAAGAGGAGATTCAACAATGACGGAAAGACATCAGCAGCAGCACCAGCACCAACAACAAATTCTAGGGGAGGAGAACGACCGCCAGTTAGATGCTACAGATGCGGAGAGGAGGGACACATAAGTCTAAATTGTTCACAGCCTTCCAAGGTGTGTTTTAGTTATGGAAAAGACGGTCATATAGCCTGATTTTGTCCAGTAGCGAAGTCAAGTCCAGCTGGGACGGCGGCACCAAAGGCGACTATGGACAAAACAAAGTCGGTGGTTCAAGGGAGGGCGTTTGTCGTGACTGGCCAAAACGCGAGAAACCCGAACGAGGTGATCACGGGTAAGCTAATCTTGAACTCTTGCAAAGTTTATACCTTAGTAGATACCGGTTCTACCCATTCTTTTATCTCCCTTGTTTGTGCTTTACGTTTAAATTTGACTCGGGAGAAATTAGACTTTGACTTATCTGTGGAGACTCCGTTAGGAGAAACTTTAATCATAATCACTGTTTATACATCTTGTTTGATCCAAGTGGGCACAGTCACATTACCTATTGATCTTATCTCTTTAAAGATACTTGCATTTGACGTGATTTTAGGGATTAATTGGTTAACTACTCATCATGCCAAAATTGATTGTTTTCGTAAGGTTGTTAGTTTTCATATTCCTAACCAACCTGTTATACGAATTCAAGCCACCAAACCATTGAAGTTAAACACTTTCATATCAAGCCAAAATGCCATTCGTTTATTGAAAAATGGATGTCAAGCTTTCTTAGTCCATTTCATGGATTTAAATAAAAATACGTCAGATTTGAATGATATTTATGTTGTTAGTGAATTTCCTGACATATTTCCTGAAGAACTTCCTGGCCTACCCCCAGAGTGTGATATTGAATTTTGTATCGACTTTGAACCCGGTACAAAACCCATTTTCAAAAATTCATAACAAATGGCTCCTATTGAACTTCAGCAGTTAAAAACCTAACTATAGAAGTTGGTACCCGAGCCTCTATCTAGTGACTTCCTTTGTGGAATGCACCGAAGCTAGACTCTCCGTAGGGGACGTCATATTCGTGCAGTGGTAAACTGATATGCGTCATTGTGACGTGCTATCCAAGATTGGGATATGAGTCCTAATTGAGAGCAACCTAAGTCAGTAATCGAAATATCTAGCTTTCTAGGCTTAGCTGGTTACTACCGGAGATTCGGGGAAGGATTTTCTCGAATCGCTACTCCGTTAACTTAGTTGACTCGGAAAGATACAAAATTCGTATGGAGCGAGGAATGTGAGAAGAGTTTCTAAGAGCTTAAGAGGAGACTCATTTCGGCACCTGTTTTAACCATACCATCCTGGAAAAGCGAACGTGGTAGTTGACGCATTGAGTAGAAGATCGTATGCGAGTACGAGTGCGATATTGTCTAACACAAAGACCTATTTTGTATAACTTACAAAAGATGGAGATAGAGTTAAAGGCTCCAAGTACCCACGTTATGATATTAAATATACGAGTAGAATCGACTTTAATTGATAAAGTTAAAATCGCTCAAGCTGCACACCGGAGCTGATGAATATAAAGAAGAAGGTGCAAGAAGCCGTTATTCTAGAAGTAAGAGTCGATGAAGAGAAGAAAGCTCAAACCTTTGATTTATTTGAAATCCTCGATCGAGTAGGAACTGTGGCCTATAAACTCGCCTTAACGCTAAGTATGTCGCGTGTTCATAACGTTTTTCACGTATCGATGTTACGTAAATATGTAGACGACCCAAACCACATTATTGCGTTAGAACCAGACGAGATAGCCGAAGATTTAACGTACGAGGAGGTACCTGTTAAGATCTTGGATAGAAAAGAGCATGTCCTACGCACCAAGATTATACCACAAGTTAAAGTTTTGTGGAGGAACCATGCTATTGAGAAGCTTGGGAGTTGGAATCAAAAATGAAAGCGAGGTACCCTCACCTTTTCGAAACACCAGGTACGTACGTTAATTTCGAGGACGAAATTTTATAAGGAGGGGAGGTTGTAAGACCCCAACTTATTATAAGTAAAATTGAATTTCCTCTAATTATTATTTTGAATAATAAGGTGTTAATTTGATATAATACTTTGGTTATGGGTGAAATGTGCAAATTTTGTAAAATAAGCAAGTGGTTATAAAATATTCATTTTTGTCGGGAATATTCGTTTGGTCGTGGAATATTCTTGCTACCGGGGAATATTCGTACGACGGCGTAGCCATTTGTGGGCCTCATAACAGAATAACTGTCGGATGAAAAAAATAACAAGTTTTAATTTTTATAAATAATGGCGTAATCGTTACCGTTAACACTGTTGAAATACCTGGTGGTTAAAATACAGTAATACGCGTGGTTGTACAATAGCACACGGTATTGCATAGTATTTTTGAATTATTGATTCTTACGTAAGAAGGCACTACTCAATAATTGTTATAATAATTACTGTTCAATATTTTATTTTATTGATTCAATAATTGCTGCGTTGATATTTTATATTATTGTTGTTTCAATAATCGTCACTGCACAGTATTTTCCATTATCAGATCAATAATTTATATTATTTGAATAATATTATTAGATAGCATTATTGGCAATGTCTAGAGAGTTCTGTCTAAGGAGAGGTTTGGTCACCTAATTACGCGTCAGTAAGGAGAAATCCTTATCAGAAAGCCCACTCTTTCCTGGGAACGGCCTAGTTGTCATAATTGTGATTCTGTAATATTATTTGTGAATAATTAATTATTGATTTATATGATAAGAATTATTTATTTTATGTGGATATAAATAAAGGATAGGGAAATATTTATTTTATGTGATTATAAATGAAGAAATTAATGCTGAGGTGTTTTATCAGTATTTTGTCGGAATAGAGGTATTAAAAATCGTCCGTATATGAATTTCGGGCATTTTTCGTTTGGAATTTAGAAAAACTTAAAGCTACAAAGTTGTAAAGAATTTAATTTCCTATGGAATGGACATAAAATTCGTATTTTTCTGATAAAAGGGCTATTTATTATGAATTATTGAAGTTTCTGATTATTGTTTAAATGATAAAATATTTTGAAAATTTCTAGAATTGGTGTGCCCCACTTTGGTTGGTGAGAAATGTGCTAAAATTTTATTTTAAATGTGGTGGGCATGAATAGTAATAGGTAAAGCCATCAGGTAGTAAATTAAGTCTACTTCGGCGTTCTAACATTTTCCTATAAATAGAGTGCTTAGTTAGAATTGAAAATCACACCAAAAATAAGTTTTTTTTTCTCTCTCTATATTATCGAGTGTATTTTGTGAGTATTTAGATACTTTGAGAGTTGCTATTCAGTGCAAATTTTCTTCAGCATCATATCCGATATTCCATTTAGAAATACTGTTCTTTTGAGGTAAGGGATAATATTTTCTTCTTATATGATATTATTTTCTTCGATATCATTATGCCGAATTATTGATAAAAGTTTTATTATGGTATTTCTACCTTTTTATGTCGGGATTACTATTCACGTATACGACACTTTTCAAAAATACGATACTATTCACTGAAAAATGAAATTTTCTCTTTTTCGTCCCAGATGTTTAGTATGGTTACTATCTTTGATTGTATCCATATTTTGATCGTCATTCTTGAATTTTACTCCATTATGGTTTATTATAGAGTATTTTTAAACTTGAATTATTTAAAGTACGAATCTCTAAATTTTGTCCTTTTATCTTGCTGGATTCGTTCTCTAAAATATTTTTCATCATCCTCAGTCCTTAATAGTGATACTTGATGAATATCTTTGGCCTGTAGTGCAAAGATGAATGATTACCTGACGAATATCTTTGGCCCGTAGTGCAAAGATGAATAGGTGTTGAGATGAACATGACCAACTGGTGATACAAATGAATATCTTTAGCCCGTAGTGCAAAGATGAATATTTGATTCAAGATGAATATTGATTGATGTTACAGGGATAAAATATTGATGATGGACTTTTAAATTCATAGATGATAGTAGATTTCATTCTCTACTTAACTCTTCTAATGAATTGTTGTTTCCGCTGCAGTTGTTGATCTAAAACTTGTTGTCTATTATATTCTATCAGATTTTTTCCTGTTGAAGACTAAGGATAATTTGTTGTATATTATCTTAATCATAATATTCTTTACTGGGCTAGTTGGGCTCACCCTTCTCCTTTTTGTTCTATTTTTCTTCTCAGGAGGTGAGAATATAGCAGGAACTAGCCGGGGTATGGAGTGATGGTTCTAGAAAGTTATTTTAGCAGTCCTCACTATTTTTGTAAAATAGTGTATCAATAATTGTAATGAAGATTCCTTTTGAGTTTTAATATTGTCTATTAGATAATATTTGTATTTAAACTCACAGTATATGTGTTGTCGTATTTTGCATGACAATTGTATTAATGAAGTTGTATTTATTTCTGTTTCATGTATTTGACGACTCAGAATGGGTGATGTATACCTATTTTGGAGGTGTCACATCAATTATTGATTTAATAATATAAAATATTGTGACAATAATTGAATCAATAACGTGAGATACTATGCATCAATTACTGTGACAATAATTGAAATAAACTAAGTGACTTCTCACGTAAGCATCAATAATTAATATCGTGTGCTACTATGCAACTACGCGTATTACTGTACTTTTATCACCGGGTATTTCAACAGCTAACGGTAGAACTTTCGCCATTACTTTTATTAAAGTTATTTATGTCATTTTCTAACTTCGACAATAATTCTGTTGTGAGGTCCACCAATGATTGTGTCGTCGTACGAATATTTCCTGATAAAACGAATATTCCCCGACCAAACGAATATTTTATAACAACTTGCTTACTTTGTAAAATTTATAAATATTATCCACAACTATAACATTATATCAAATCCACACCTTAATATTCAAAAATGATAATTAGAGAAAAATTTAATTTTTATTCATAAAAGTTGGGGTCTTACAACCTCCACTTCTTATGAAATTTCGTCCTCGAAATTGGTGTACGTACCTGGTTTGACGAAGAGGTGAGGATACCTTGTTTTCATTTCAGATTTTAACTCCCAGGTCATTTCCTCAACATCGTGGTTTCTCCACAAAATTTTGACTTGAGATATAACATTGGAGCGTAGAATATGTTCCTTCTTATCCAAGATTTTAACAGGTACCTCTTCATACGTTAAATCTTTCGCTATCTCGTCTAATTCTAATTCAATAATGTGGTTCGGGTCTTCCACATATTTACGTAACATAAATATATGAAAAACGTTATGAACACGAGACATACTTGGCGGTAAGGCGAGTCTATAGGCCACAGTTCCTACTCGATCGAGAATTTCAAATGGGCCAATGAATCGAGGATTTAACTTTCCTCTGTTTTCAAATCTTGTAACTCTTTTCCATGGAGCAATACGTAACAACACATGATCTCCAACATTAAATTCCATGTCCTTTCGATGAAGATCAGCATAACTCTTTTATCGATCTTGTGAGGTTTTTATACGTTGTCGGATCATTTGAATCTTTTCCGTAGTCATACATACCAGTTTCGGTCCCAACAACGTTGCTTTACCCACCTCGTCCCAGCATACTGGAGAACGACAATTGCGTCCATGCAACGCCTCGAATGGAGCCATGCCGATACTTGCTTAATAACTGTTGTTGTAGGAGAATTCCATTAATGGCAAGAACTTGTCTCAACTTCCTTTGAAGTCAAGGACACGGAGTCTTAATAGATCTTCAAGAGTTTGAATAGTTCGCTCCGACTATCCGTCCGTCTGAGGATGATATGCCGAACTGAATCGTAAATCCGTGCCCATAGCTTTATGTAAACTAACCTAAAATTGTGAAGTGAATCTTGGGTCTCGATCTGAAACTATGGATACTGGCATACCATACAGTCTTATAATCTCATTTATGTATATACGAGCCAGACGTTCAAGTGAATAAGTTTCTCGTATAGGTAAGAAATGAGCAGACTTAGTTAATCTATCGACAATGACCTAAATTGCATCTATGCTTTGAGAAACCTTGGGAAGACCAGTAACGAAATCCATGGTAATGTGCTCCCACTTCCATTCTAGAATTTCAAGTGGTTGCGATTGACCTTTTAGCACTTGATGCTCCGCCTTGACACGTTGACGAGTTAAACACCTTGAGATAAACTCTACGATCTCTCTCTTCATATTGCTCCACCAAAATGTATGTCGAAGATCACGATACATTTTGGTACTTCCAAGATGGATTGTAAACTGTGTGTTGTGCGCCTCTATCATGATTTTATACTTTAAGTCAGAGTTGTTAGGAACACAAAGTCTGGAGTTGACTCGAAGTATTCCTTCTTTAACGATTCTTGCTTCCAGAATAGCATCTTCTTGTACTTTCTTCCTCATACGCATCAGCTCCAGATCTGTAGCTTGAGAAGCTTTAACTTTATCGATTAAAGTCAATTCTACTCGTATATTTGCCATCATCACGTGGGTCTCTGAAGTCTTTAACTCTATCTCTATCATTTGCAAGTCATACAAAATGGGCCTTTGCGTTGACAATATCGCACTGTACCCGTATATGATCTTCTACTCAACGCGTTAGCTACCACATTCGCTTTTCCAAGATGGTATTGAATGGTATGATCGTAATCTTTCAACAGCTCGAGCAAACGTTGTTGCCGCATGTTGAGTTCCTTTTGGGTGAAGAAATATTTGAGGCTTTTATGATCCGTATAGATCTCTACTTTCTCCCCAGGTAATGTCTCCAGATTTTAAGCGCAAAAACGACTGCTGCCAACTCTAGATCATGAGAAGGATAATTCATCTCATATTCTTTGAGTTGTCGTAAGGCATAGGAGATGACTTTCCCATGTTGCATGAGAATACATCCTAACCCTCTGCCTGAAGCATCACTGTAGATGACAAATCCCTTCGAACTAGATAGTACTATTAGAACAAGTGCTGAAATGAGTCTCCTCTTGAGTTCTTGAAAACTCTTCTCACATTCCTCGCTCTAACCGAATTTTGTATCTTTTCAAGTTAGCTGAGTTAATGGAGTAGCAATTCAAGAAAATCCTTCCACGAATCTTCGATAATAACCAGCTAAGCCCAGAAAGTTACGTACTTCAGTCACTAACTTAGGTTGTTCCCAGCTTTATATTGCTTCAATCCTCGCTGAGTCAACAAATATTCTGTGATTTGATATCACGTGTCCAAGAAATGCTACTTCCTCAAGCCAAAACTAGCATTTCTTCAACTTGGCATATAACTTGTTTTCACGAAGCTTTTGGAGTATCAACCTCAAGTGTTGCTCATGATCTTCATAATTTTTGGAGTATATGAGGATGTCATCAATAAAGACAACAATAAAATGATCCAAATATTTCTTGAATACTCGGTTCATCATATCTATGAAGGCAGCAGGAGCATTGGTCAATTCAAAAGACATGACTAGGAATTCGTAATGCCTGCACCGAGTTCTGAAAGCAGTCTTTGGAATGTCATCAGTTTTAATCTTTAACTGATGATATCCGGAACGAAGATCGATCTTTAAAAAAAATAGACACCTTGCAACTGGTCAAACAGGTCATCAATGCGAGGCAACGGGTACCTATTTTTGATGGTGACATGATTCAACTCCCGATAATCAATACAAAGTCGCATACTTCCATCTTTCTTCTTTACGAATAGAATAGGAGCACCCAAGGAGACGTACTAGGACGAATGAGACTGATGTCTAACAATTCCTGCAGTTGAGTTTTTAACTCTTGAAGTTCAATAAGAGCCATTCGATATGGGGCTTTGGAATTGGGTTTTGTACCGGGTTCAAGGTCAATACAAAACTCAATTTCACGCTCTGGGAGTAGGCCAGGAAGTAAGGGTATAAACGAGTCAAATCTCAGTGAACACCTTCATGCTCAGATTCGGCTCGACTCGAAAAAATTGAGCTCGAATTCGACTCGGATTTGATAAGGGATTTATATTTTTGCGCCAGATTCGACTCAGATCATTACTCGGACCTACTCGACTCGTAAGTACTCGACTCGTTTACAAAGCTAGTTACTCATGAGCCTTTAAATTGAGTTTCGAATATGAACCATTTCACTTAAAACTGAACCACTACATACTAAATTGGTTACTTAACTAATATTTATTTATAAAACTTTTTCAATTTTAATTATTTATTGAAATTATAAAGAATGTAATATAAATTGACATTCAATTAATTGATTAATTCAAGTACAAGTTTACACAATTTCATACTACACTTTATAAATTATAAAGATTGATACAAATATTACCTGATCCATCGAGAAGGTATCGAGTATGGTTCGAGAAAAAAATGAAATACTCGAACCCTAATATGAGCGAACACTGGTATGCTTGAATTCGACTCGTGTATCATTAAACATAAAACGAGTATGAATCAGATTCGACTCGGAGCAACTTCGAATTCGAGCTTTGGATCATATTTTCGAGCCGATCTCGAGTCGAGTACTGAACTACTTGGCTCGACTTACACCTCTACCAGGAAGTTCTTCAGGAAATACGTCAGAAAATTTATTAACAATAGAAATATATTTTAAATCTGACGTATTTTTATTTAAATCTATAACATGGGCTAAGAAAGCTTGACATCCATTTTTCAATAAACGAATGGCTTTATGGTTTGATATGACAATAATTGACTTTAGTGGTTTGGTTGCTTGAATTCACATAATATATTGGTTAGGAATATGAAAGCTAACAATCTTACGAAAACAGTCAATTTTAGCATGATTAGTAGTTAACCAATCAATCCCTAAAATCACATCAAATGCAAGTATTTTCAAAGAGATAAGATCGACAGGTAATGTGAGGTTGTCGATTTGAATCAAAAAATTATAAACAGTGGATGTAATGAAGGTTTCTCCCAACGGAGTTTCAACAGATAAGTCAAAGTCTAATTTCTCCGGAGTTAAATTTAAACGTTGAGAGCAAGTAGGAGAAATAAAAGAATGGGTAGAACTGGTATCAAATAAGGTATAGACTTCGTAAGAGTTTATGATTAGCTTACCCGTGATAACCTCGTTCGGGTTCCTCGCTTTTTGGGAGGTCACGACAAGCGCTCTCCCTTGAACTACTGGCTTTGACTTATCTGGGACAGCCTTTGGTGCCTCCATCCCAGCTGGACTTGACTTCACTACATGATAAAATCGGGCTAGATGACCTTCTCTTCTGTAATTGTAACACGCCTTGGATTGCTGCGTATAGTTTGGACTGATGTGTCCCTCCCCTCCGCATTTGTAGCATACGATCGGTGGTCGTTCTCCTTCCTTAACAACGGGTGCTGTTTCTGTCGTCTTTCCATCATTATTGAATCTCCTCTTCTTGAAATTTCCACTTCTATTATCTTGGCCATGATTACCATTGAAGTGGTTACCATTTCTGACATGTTGACTTCCTCCACGTTTGTTGTCACCGCTTCGATGACTGCTACCACTGGTATTATCATTTTGTCGGCTGCTCTCTCTTGGTTGGGTTGACTCATTATCGCGTTCCAATAACTGAGCCCTATTCACAACATCCGAATACAAGAAAAGTTTGTGAGAAATGAGGTATTGACGTATTTTGAGTTACAAATCTCGTAGAAACATTTGCGTCATTCTCTCCTCATTATCAACTAAATGGGATGCAAACCGGGATAACTCGGCAAACTTAGCCTCGTATTGCGACACTGTCATATTATTTTGTTCCAGCTTGATAAATTCCACCTTATTCATGTGACGAATAATTTCGGGAAAGTACTTATTGTTAAAAAGTTCTTGGAACTTCTCCCAAAATATCTTCAGTGCGATAGGTTGAGTACGCTTTACAGATTTCCACTAATAATCTGCCTCTCCTCGCAACATGAAGGTGGCAAAGGGAACCGTTTGCTCCTCGGAGCATCCCAAGACATCAAATATCTTGGTGACCTGCTTAATCCACGTCTCCGTCTTAAGTGGTTCTGGTTTTCCCAAAAATTTCGGTGGCCCCAGCTCCTTGAATTGCTTAGCAGTGACTATCCATGAGTTTTCAGTGTTTCTACCTGCATTTTAAACAGGAGTCTCTCTCGCCTGATGTTGCATGAATTACAGAAAGCCTCTGAACATCCCATCATTTATCATTTGGTCGGTGTTGTTGTTTACCTGAGAAATATTGCCTTCTTGATGCACATTATCCTGGTTATTGATCTGTGGTGACTCAACAGTCTCCTGTGCTCCATTGCTTATCTCAACATTTTTATATGCTATTTTCAAATACTGCTACAAAATAAGGGTTAATTGGCATACCACATATTATCCCTATATTCTGACCGATCAATTAAATAACAAATAAGCTTAGGTAGGTCATACTAGCGAAGGATTTACCCGTCTCTCCCCTCCTAGTTCTAGTCTCAAATCTCAGCCAGGGATCATATCCCTAAGCTTTGATATCAACTGTGACGCCCCCAAAATAGGTATATATAACTCATTTTGAGTCGCCAAATACATGGTACAAAATTTAAATACAAACTTCATTTATACAATACGACAAAAGCGTAGCTGAGAGTTTTTACATGAATATTGTCTCATAGATAATATCCAAACTCAAATGGAGTCTTCATTACATTTATTATCACACTATTTCATAGAATAGTGAGGACTACTATAGCCATCTATCTTAGACCATCACTCCATTCCCCAACTCGTCCAAGCTATATTCTCATTTCCTGAAGAGAACAATGAAAGCAAAGGGTGAGCTCAACTAGCCCAGTAAAGAATATTATGACTAAGATAATACAGAATAAATTATCGTTAGCCTTCAACAGTGCTAAACTGATAGAATACAATAGACAACAAGTTTAAATGTAGCGGAATAAACAATCCATTAGAAGAGTTAAGTAGAGCATTGTAAGACCCTAACTTTTATGAATAAAGATTAATTTTTCTCAAAATATTTTTTTGAATATTATGGTATGGGTTTGATATAATGTTATAGTTATGGGTAATATTTATAAATTTTACAAAGTAAGCAAATTGTTATAAAATATTCGATTGGTTGGGGAATATTCGTTTTAACAGGGAATATTCGTACGACGACACAATCATTGGTGGACCCCACAACAAAAGTTTTGTCGTAGTTAGAAAACGACAGAAATATCATTTTATAAAAATAACGGCGAAAGTTTTACCGTTAAAACTGTTGAACTACCCGGTAGTAAAAGTACAGTAATACGCGTGGTTGCATAGTAGCACATAGTATTGATTATTGATGCTTACGTGAGAAGTCACTAAGTTATACTCAATTATTACTACAGTAATTGCTGCATAGTATTTCTCATATTATTGATTCAATTATTGTCAGAATATCGTCGGCATAATATTTTATATTATTAAATCAATAATTGAGACGATAAAGTTATTCATATTATTATTTGTAATATTTACAATGTCTAGAAAGTTCTGTCGAGGAGAGGTTTGGTCACCTAATTGCGCGCCAATAGGGAGAAATCCTTATCGGAAAGCCCCCTCTTTTCTGGAAATGATCTGGTTGTTAAATATTGTGAGTTATAATATTAAAGATGAATAAGTTCGTGTTGATTAAAGATGAAATTCATACTTTCATTGTGTTGGAATTATTAGTGTTAGTGGAAATCGACATCTATTCCGATAATAATTGATGTCTAGAGGTTATATTGACCAATCGGGTAATTAATCGGATAAATGAGCAATTAATTGTTATTAATTCACATGCTTATAACTATTTGTTCACATGTGTGTACTTTTGATTCACATGCATTGTAACGACCCCAAAATAGGTCCATTCCACCCAACCCATTCTGAGTCGTCAAATACATGGTACAGAAAACAACTACAACTTTATTACAACAATTGTCGTGCAAAATACAACAACACATATGCTGTGAGTTTGGATACAAATATATACCAAATGTGACTCATGTTCCAACCGTGGACATCACCTCACAATGACACCTTACATAAAGGTATAGTCAAAAACTGTTTTAGAAATTAGAATCTTTGGGAAGTGCTTAAGGAAACCTTCGTACATGGGAGGCCATGCTTCTAGGTTGTGATAGATATCATATGGCCACAGAATTATCCTTGGTTTACCCAATAGACCCCAAAGAAAAACGAGAAGATTACTATCATATTCTTCCCAATGGTGAGTCTTCTCTTGACTTATCATTATCTCCGCTGTCTCTAATTGAGAATTATACTTCAAACAAACACCAAGATTATATAGGTAGTGCTCGTATATATACTCAGCAAGTGGATGAGCACATCCCTGTCTTATGATGACACGAGGTTGTATGTCGTTAGACATCTTGTATGATAGTGGTAAACCACCCTTCCAACGTTGGGTACACCTTACCCTATTGGATTCACCAAATATAACTACTAAATGAACTTTTCTATACTGCTTCGGGAGAACATCCACAGCTAGAGACCACCGTTCTATTTCCCCGTTACCCTCGCTCGACCCAGCTACACTCTTATTACCTGAAAGGAATTGTGAAGCAAAAGGGTGAGCACAACTAGCTCAGTAAAGAATATCATGACTAAAGATAATTAAATTATCAATAGCCTTCATCAATAATAAATCAGAGATTTTGAACATATGGTAAATGATAAAAATTTCAACCACAGTTGCAGCGGAACGAGCAATCCATTAGAAGAGTCAAATAGACTATAAAGTCTATTATTTTCTCCATGTTAAAAATCCACCAACAATGTTTTATCCCTGTAACATCAATCAACAATTATAGTCCACAATCATATGAATAACTCATAATCATAACTGTAGTTCTAAATTCCTCTTCTCATCTAGGACGAAGATAATTTTCATCACCTGAAACATCAAACATCATGGTTATACCAAATCACAGTTCCTGTTCATAATCATACTAATAACTTCATCTTTGCACTACGGGCCAAAGATATTCATCAACAAGTCATCTTTGCACTACAGGCCAAAGATATTCATCCACAGTTCATCTTTGCATTACTGGCCAAAGATATTCATCTACAATTCATCTTTGCACTACAGGCCAAAGATATTCCTCAACAATTCATATTTGCACTACAGGCCAAATATATTCATATCTCAAAGAAATATATAATCATTTCAGAATTTATATAAACAATAATTATAACCATGTTGATCATTTCACCTTTGCACTTAAGCTAAAGATATTCACTTATAAATTCAATGGTCATGATCATACCAGTCACAATTCAACTTTGCACTACAGGCCAAAGAGAACCCTAGTCATGATCATACCAATAATCTACCCATCTTTACACTCCAGTGAAAGAGAATTTCAACATCAAGGTTATAAAAATGTTATATATGATAATAAAAACAATATGATCAACATATAGATTTAATCTCAAGAGTAATATTCATAACTCAACTATAATTTGGTCAGAAAAAGAAACCAATTTTATCATGAATAGTAACTCGTGAATAGTAACCCATGAATAGTAACTCATGAATAGTAACTCGTGAATAGTAACCCCAACACAAAAGATAAAAATTCCACAATAAAATCCATACCAATATTTTGGTATAATGATATTGAAAGAATAACATTTCTTAAATTTATAAACAATTTATTTTAATTGTTTACACTTTACTAAATAAATCATTTAATCATTCTAAAATGCCAAACTCATAAGATTTCATCACCAATAACCAAAAATCCTCATCAAAAATCTGCATATACCTCATATATAGGAATCTCAAGTCATAAAATCCTATTTTCCAATTTTCTTTCTTCACAAAACATATTTAATTCATTTACTCATAACTAGACCATTTTCATGAAAAATACCAAATCAGTTCCAAAAATATTTCTTTTCTGAGATTTAGCATAATATAGTCCCATAGTGAACATATATTTTTCTCAGAATTTTTAAAAGTCATTTACTATTTTTCATATGGCCAAAATAGCCGAATATTTAGACATTTATCAAAAATTGTACTTTTGTCTAAAAATTCTGAAATTTACATAGTATACTTCTATCATATACATGTACTCCCAATAAAAATTTCATCAATTTTGGAGTTAACCACAAGGAATTATAAGCTGTTACTTCTAAAATAGTCTTTTCTCATAAAATTCATAACTCTCAATCTATACATCCAAAAATCACCATTTTTGGACACAATCAAGAAAACTCATCAAAATATCATTTCAAATTTTTTTCAGAATTTTTGAAGATCAGAAAAATTTCGAAACTGAAAAATATAACAACCCTTAAAATCCCTTAATATCCCTTACTATCCCTTACCTCAAAACAGCAGTACTTCTGACCGGAATGTAAAGCCGAAGGAAACTTGCACTGATGAATAGCAACTCACCAAGTATCTAAAAACTCACAAAATATGCTTCATAATATAGAGAGAGAAAGAGAGAAAGCTTATGTTTCTGGTGTGATTTTCAATTCTAACTTAGCCCTCTATTTATAGGAAAATTTTGGTAGGTTTGACCTGCAACCTGATGGCTTTACCTGCTACTATTCCCACCCACCACATTTGAAATATAATTCAGCACATTTCTTCACCAACCACAAGTGGGGCCCACCAATTCTAGAATTTTCCACCAAAAATGATTTATAACCTGATTTCTGAATCAGCCACCTCTTAAAATTCATAACAAATCATACATTCATTTTTAACGGTTCAAAATTTGTGGACATATACTCAACTTATATATGTATAACATATCCAAATATTACTACGATCCAACGGTCGGATTAAAAATTATAACCCCCGCAAAATATCTCAAAAACCCTGATTTTTAATACCTCCATTCCGACAAAAATACGGATAAAAACCTCAACATTAACTCCTTCATTTTTAACCACAAAAATATATCCCTCGTTTATATCCACATAAAATAAATATTTTCTTATCATATGAATCAATAATTAATTATTCATAAATAATATTACAGAATCACATTTATGACAACCAGGCCATTCCCAGGAAAGAGGGGGCTTTCCAATAAGAATTTTTCCTTACTGACGCGCAATTAGGTGACCAAACCTCTCCTTAGACAGAACTTTCTAGACATTGCCAATAATGTTATCTAATATTATTCAAATAATATGAATTATTGATCTGATAATGGGAAATACTGTGCAGTGACAATTATTGAACAACAATAATATAAAATTTCAACGTAGCAATTATTGAATCAATAAAATAAAATATTGAACAGTAATTACTGTAACAATTATTGAGTAGTGCCTTCTTACGTAAGAATCAATAATTTCAAAAATACTATGCAATACCGTGTGCTACTGTGCAATAACGCGTATTACTGTATTTTAACCACCGGGTATTCCAACAGTGTTAACCGTAACAACTACGCCGTTATTTGTAAAAACTCAAATTTGTCATTTTCCTTCACCCGACAGTTATTCGTTATGGGGCCCACAAATAGCTGTGCCGTCGTACGAATATTCCCCGAAAGAAAGAATATTCCACGACCAAACGAATATTCCCCGACAACAATAATTATTTTATAACCACTTGCTTATTTTGAAAAAAAATTCATATTTCACCCATAACTTTAAACTTTTATCAATATAACCATTTACTGAATAGTAATTATAAGAAAAATTGAATACTTTTATTTCATAAAATTCGGGGTCTTACATGCATGTACTATTAGGGGAGGTGGTGCAAGATTGATAATACTTGCATGACTAAATTAAAAGTGGAGGTATAGATGAAGGTACTATATTGTAATTATTTTTTTCACATGTATAGTACTATTGATTTAGATGAATGTACTATTGATTCACATGATGTACTATTAGGGGAGGTGGTGCAAGTTTGATAATACTTGTAGGACTAAATTAAAAATTGAGAAAAAGAAGAAGGTATTATACTGTAATATTTCGAGCCCCAAAACGTGCAATTATCGAAACTATATTTTCTTATAAATAGAAGCTCATTCTTCTTTCATTCTCACCAATTCACTAAGACTCACAAGAGAAATTATCGAGAGAGAAGCTATAGAGAAAGAAGAAGAGAAGTCTGCTACTTCACTATTCCAGTATCCAGTCTTCTTCTGAGGTAAGGGGTATTATTTATTTCATATTCAGAAGAGATATTATTTTTCGTATTCGTATGGATATTATCTCCATTCAATATTCATATGAAATAATATTTTTTTCTATACTCTGTAGCATGTAAGTAATATTATTTCGTTTCGTATTCCTACTTCTACACTCATTTTGTTGAAGTATTGCTTCTATACTCCGTGAAATTAGTAGAATATCATTAATATTTGCGCTTCATCCAGTATCTTTCCATGAAAATATTATTCTGAGCTTTCTTGATAATTGTTGATCTTTTCATGTCAGAATACTATTAACGAGTTACTATTCATGAGTTACTATTTACAGATTACTATTCACACAGTTACTATTCACTCGAATATTATTCACTCGGGTATTCGGGGTACTTTTCATGCTGGAGTACTATTCACGAGTTACTATTCACCCGGTTACTATTCACTCAAATATTATTCACTCGGGTATTTGGGGCACTTTTCATGTCGGGGTACTATTTACGAGGTACTATTCCCGAAGTACTATTCACATGATACTATTTACGGGTACTACTCACCTGAAAAATATATTTCTTTTCTGTCCAAATTACTTTTGATACATGAATATTATTATTGAATTTTACTCCACAAAGCAGTATCATGTTGACAATTTGGATATTTTTAAACTCTGGATAAATTTAAAGTTTTTAATATTTATCCTTGATTTCGTTTGATTAATGCTTATATCATTGCCATCATCTTCATACTCATATTGTGATGAAAGTCATCTTTGGCTTACGTGTATAGATGGACTGTTAATTGGTATGATTATGACAAAAAATCATTCGGTATAATCATGACCTGTAATGTTATAAATGATGTGGTAAAAGTCCTCATTGGCCCGTAGTGCATTGATGGACAGTTGTTGGTATGATTATGACTAGAGATTATTCGATATAATCATGACCATTGATGATTACATGAATATCCTTGGCCCGTAGTGCAGGGATGATTCGATGATGTGGTTTATTTATTAAGCTGAGTCTCAACGATAAAGTTAATGAAAAACTTTTTAAATCATAGAAGATAGTAGATATCATGCTCTACTTGACTCTTTTAATAGATTGCTTGTTCCGCTGCAGTTAAACTTGATGTTTATTGTATTTTATCAGTTTAACACTGTTGAAGGCTAATGATAATTTATTCTGTATTATCTTAGTCATAATATTTCTTACTGGGCTAGTTGAGGTCACCCTTTTGCTTTCATTATTCTCTTCAGAAAATGAGAACGTAGCCGGGACTAGTCGGGGAATGGAGTGACGGTCCGAGATGGTTATTTTAGTAGTCCTCACTACTTAGTATGATAATAAATGTAATGAGGATTGAATTTGAGTTTGGATATTGTCTATAAGACAATATTCATGTAAAAACTCAACTACGTTTTGTCGTATTTTTACACGACAGTTGTATTAAAGAAGTTTGTTTTTGATTTCTGTACCATGTATTTGGTGACTCAAGATAGGTGATGTATACCTATTTTGGGGGCGTCACAGTTGGTATCAAAGCTTAGAGATATGATCCCTGGCTGAGATGTGAGACAAGAACTAGGAGGGGAGAGACGGAGAATTCCTTCGCTAGTATGACCTACCTAAGTTTATTTGGTATTTAATTGGTCAGTCAGAGTATAGGGATAATATGTGACATGTCAATTAACCCTTGTTTTGTGGCAGTGTTTAAAAATGGCATATGAAAATTTTGAGATTAACAATGAAGCACATGAGACCGTTGAGTCACCAACGATTAATACCCAGGATAATGTGCATCAGGAAGGCAATAATCCTCAGGTAAACAACAACACCGACCAGATAATGAAGGATGGGATGTTCAGAGGCTTTATGCAATTCATGTAACATCAGGCGAGAGAGACTCCTGTTCAAAATGCAGGTGGAAACACTGGTAACTCTCGAATGGTCATCGCTAAGCAGTTCAAGGAGTTGGGACCACCGGAGTTTTTGGGAGAGCAAAAACCACTTAAGGCGGAGACGTGGATAAAGCAGATCACCAAGATATTTGATGTCTTGGGATACTCTGAGGATCAAAAGGTTCCCTTTGCCACCTTCATGTTGAGAGGTGAGGCGGATTACTGGTGAGAATCAGTAAAACGTACTCAGCCTGCCGCACTCAAAATGTCTTGGGAGAAATTCCATGAATTTTTCAACGACAAGTACTTTCCCGAAAGTATTCGTCACATGAAGGAGGTGGAGTTCATCAAGCTGGAGCAAAACAATATGGCCGTATCGCAGTACGAGGCTAAATTTACGGAGTTATCCCGATTTGCATCCCATTTGGTAGATGATGAGGAGCGTATGACGCATATGTTTCTAAGAGGTTTAAAACTCGAGATACGTCAATACCTAATTTCTCATAAACTATGTTTATATTCAGCTGTAGTGAATAGGGCTCAGTTATTGGAGCGCGATAATGAGCTAGACCAACCGAAAGATAACGAGCAAAAACACGATAATAATCGTATCGGTGGCAACGGTCATTGGAACAATGATAACCATCGTGGAGGAAATTATCATGCCAGAAATGGTAACCACTTCGGTGGTAATCATGGCCAAGATAATAGAAGAAATGATTCAAGTGGAAAATTCAAGAAGAGAAGATTTAACGATGATGGGAAGACGTCGACAGCAGCACCAACACTAGCAACAAATTCTAGGGGAGGAGAAGGACTGCCAGTTAGATGCTACAGATGCAGAGAGGAGGGACACATAAGTCCAAACTATTCACAGCCTTCCAAGGTATGGTTTATTTATGGAAAAGACGGTCACATAACTCGATTTTGTCCTGTAGCAAAATCAAATCCAGCTGGGTCGGTGGCACCAAAGGCGAATACGGACAAAACAAAGTCGGTGGTTTCAGGAAGAGCATTTTTTGTGACTTCTCAAAAAATGAGTAACCCAAATGAAGTTATCATGGGTTAGTTAATCATAAACTCTAGCGAAGTCTATACCTTATTTGATACCGGTTCTACCCATTCTTTTATTTCTCCTACTTGCGCTCAATGTTTAAATTTAACTTTGGAGAAATTAGACTTTGACCTATCTGTTGAAACTCCGTTAGGAGAAACCTTCATTACATGTGCTATCCAAGTCTTGGATGAGAGTCACAATTTTTAAATGATATTTCTAGCGTTAATAAATTTCCTGACGTATTCTCGAAGAACTTCGTGATCTACCCCATAGCGTGAAATTGAATTTGTATTGACCCCAGTACAAAACTCATTTCTAAAAATCCTCAAATATTTTTTCACCCAAAACGAATGTATCATGCACCAAACATGTTGGCTCGAGCTGTTGAAGATTACGACCATACCATTTAATACTATTGTGACGCCCCCAAAATAGGTATACATCACCTATTCTGAGTCGCCAAATACATGGTACAGAATACAAATATAAACTTTAATATATAACAAGAGAGCTGTGAGTTTTAATATAAATACTGTCTTCTAGACAATATCCACTCTCAGAATAAATCCTCATTACATTTATTGTCACACTATTTAATAGAATAGTGAGGACTACTAATACTATCATCTAGACCGTCACTCCGTTTCCCGACTTGTCCCGGCTACGTTCTCATTTCCTAAAGAGAACAGTGAAAGAAAGGGTGAGCTCAACTAGCCCAGTAAGAAATATTATGACTAAGATAATGCAGAATAAATTATCATTAGTCTTCAACAATGTTAAACTGATAAAATACAATAGACATCAAGTTTAACTGCAGCGGAACAAGCAATCCATTAAAAGAGTCAAGTAGAGAATAAAATCTACTATCTTTTATGATTTAAAAGGTTTTTCATCACTTTTATCAGTGAGACCCAGCTTAATAAATAATCCACATCATCCCTGCACTACGGCCAAGGATATTTGTTAGTGTCACGACCATAAATTATCCATGCACTACGGGCCAAGGATATTTGTGTATTCATCAATGATCATGATCATGCCAACAACTGTCCATTAATGCACTATGCCAATGAGAACTTTTACCACATCATTTGTAACATTACGGTCATGATTACATCGAATAATCCCTGGTTATAATCATACCAAGTCCATCTATGCACTACATGCCACAGATGACTGTCAACAAAATATAAACATGAGGATGATGACAATGATATAAGAATTCAATAAAACAAGTTCAAGAATTAATTTATCCAAGAACCAACAACGTTCAAATTGTCAACATGATACTGCTTTGTAGAGTAAAATTTAAGAATGCTCAGAAGAATATTTCTATGAAAAGATACTGGATGAAGCGTAAATATCAAAGATATTTCACTAATTTCATGGAGTATAAAAGCCAAAACTTTAACCAACTGAGTATAATAAAGAATGGAATAACAAAAGAATTCACCAAGCATGCGATAGACCGCACAGACAGGTTATTCCAATAGAAAAATAAATAATGGAACCAGGTCATGCGTAAACACACCGACAGGATATTCCGACAGAATAATAAATAATGGAACCAGGTCCGGCGTAAATGCACAGACAGGATATTCTGAGAGAATAATAAATAATGGAACCAGGTCCGGCGTGAAGCGCATAGACAGGATATTCCAACAGAATAATAAAGAATGGAATAACAGAAGAATTTCACCAAGTATAGGGTAGCCCGCGTATACAGGTTATTCCAACAGAATAATAAATAATGGAATAATAGAAGTTCTCTTTATGAATACAAAAGAAATAATAAACCTTAAGAAGAAGAGTGCTGGATATGTAAGTAGTGTAGTAGCAGAATACTTTTTTTCTTTCTCTCTATAATTTATCTCTCTAGAGTTTCAGTGAATTCGTAAGAAATAATGAAGGAATGAACTTCTATTTATAAAAGAATGGACTGCATAGTAACTAATTCATGAACGGTCCAGATTGATTTACTTTTAATCGGACGATCCATATTTAAAGTAAAATCTTTTAAATAAAATATAATATATTCTATTTATAATCTAATAAAACGAATAACTTTATAAAAGTATTTTATTTTATATAAAAAGATTTTACTATGTAAATACTATGCATGCACTATACAAACACTATGCATAATAAAATATAATATATTCTATTTATAGAATAACTTTATAAAAGTATTCTGTTTTATATAAAAAGCTTTTCTGTTTTATTACATTAATAATAGTAATAAAACAAAACTGAGTGACTTATCACATAAGCATCAATAATCAATACTGTGTGCTACTATGCAACTACGCGTATTACTGTACTTTTACTACCAAGTAGTTCAACAGTATTAATGGTAAAACTTCCGCCGTTATTTTCATAAAATATTTTTGTCGTTTTCTCAATCCGACAATAATTCCTTTGTGGGGTCCACCAATGATTGTGTCGTCGTACGAATATTTCATGTTAAAACGAATATTTCCCGACCAATCGAATATTATACAACAACTTGCGTACTTTGCAAAATTTTTAAATATTACCCACAACTATAACATTATATCAAATTCATTTCATAATATTTAAAAATGATATTTATAGAAAAATTCATCTTTATTAAAAAAAATTGGGGTCCTACAATCACCCCTTTTTATGAAATTTCACCCTCGAAATTAGGGTACGTACCTGATATGTCAAAGAGATAAGGATACCTTGATTTTATTTCAGATTCTAACTCCTAGGTCATTTTCTCAACATTGTGGTTCCTCCACAAAACTTTGACTTGAGGTATAACCTTGGAGCGTAGAACATGATCCTTCTTATCCAAAATTTTAACAGGAACCTCTTCATACGTTAAATCTTCCGCTATTTCGTCCGGTTCTAACTCAATAATGTGGTGCGGGTCTTTCACATATTTACGTAACATAGATATGTGAAAAACGTTATGAACACGAGACATACTTGGTGGTAAAGCGAGTCTATAAACCACAGTTCCTACTCGATCGAGGATTAAAAATGGGCCAATGAATCGAGGATTGAGCTTTCCTCTCTTTTCAAATCTCGTAACTCCTTTCCGTGGAGGAACACGTAACAACACATGATCTCCAATATCGAATTCCACGTCCTTTTGATGAAGATCAGCATAACTCTTTTGTTGATATTGTGAGGTTTTTATACGTTGCCGGATCGTTTGAATCTTTCCCGTAGTCATACGTACCAACTCTGATTCCAACAACGTTGCTTCACCCGCCTCATCCCAGCATACTGGAGAACGACACTTTCTTCCATACAACGCTTCGAATGGAGCCATGCCAATACTTGCTTGATAGCTGTTGTTGTAGGAAAACTCCACCAATGGTAAGAACTTGTCCCAACTTCCCTTGAAATCAAGGACATAGAGTCTTAATAGATCTTTAAGAGTTTGAATAGTCCTCTTCGACTGCCCGTCCATTTGAGGATGATATGCCGAACTAAACCATAAATCCGTGCCTATAGCTTTCTGCAAACTAACCCAAAATTGTGAAGTGAATCTTGGGTCTCGATTAGAAACTATGGATACTGGCATACCATGTAATCTTACAATCTCGTTTATGTACATACGAGCAAGACGTTCAAGTGTGTAAGTTTCTCGTATAGGTAAGAAATGAGCCGACTTGGTCAATCTATCAATAATGACCCAAATCACATCAATGCATTGAGAAACCTTGGGAAGACCGGTAACGAAATCCATGGTAATGTGCTCCCACTTCCATTCTAGAATTTCAAGTGGTTGCAATGGACCTTTTAGTACTTGATGCTCCGCCTTGACTCGTTGACACGTTAGACACCTTGAGATAAACAACGCTATCTCTCTCTTCATATTACCCCGCCAAAATGTATGTCGAAGATCATGATACATTTTGGTACTCCCAGGATGGATTGCAAACGGTGTGTTATGCGCCTCCATCATGATGTTATACTTTAAATCAGGGTCGTTAGGAACACAAAGTCTGGAGTTGACTCGAAGTATTCCTTCCTCATCTATTTTTGCTTCCGACATAGCACCTTCTTGTACTTTCTTCCTCATACGCATCAGCTCCAGGTCTGTAGCTTGAGCAGCTTTAACTTTATCAATTAAAGTCGGTTCTACTCGTATATTCGCCATCATCACATGGGCCCCCAGAGTCTTTAACTCTATCTCCATCCTTTGCAAGTCACACAAAATGGGCCTTTGCGTTGAAAATATCACACTCGTACCCGCATATGATCTTATACTCAATGCGTCAGCTATCACGTTCGCTTTTCTAGGATGGTATTGGAGGGTATGATCATAATCTTTCAACAGTTCAAGCCAACGTGTTTGCCGCATGTTAAGTTCCTTTTGGGTGAAAAAATATTTGAGGCTTTTATGATCCGTAAAGATCTCCACTTTTTTCCCATACAAGTAATGCCTCCAAATCTTTAGTGCAAAAACGACTGCTGCCAACTCTAGATCATGAGTAGGATAATTTCTCTCATATTCTTTGAGTTGTCGAGAGGCATATGCTATGACTTTCCCATGTTGCATGAGAACACATCCTAACCCTTTGCCCGAAGCATCACTGTAGATGACAAATCCCTCCGAGCCAGATGGTATGGTCAGAACAGGTGCTGAAATGAGTCTTCTCTTGAGTTCTTGAAAACAATTCTCACATTTCTCGCCCCAATCAAATTTTGTATCTTTCTGAGTCAGCTGAGTTAGTGGAGTAGCGATTCGAGAAAATCCTTCCACGAATCTTCGATAATAACCAGCTAAGCCGAGAAAGCTACGTACTTCGGTCACTGATTTGGGTTGCTCCCAGCTTTGAATAGCTTCAATCTTTATTGGGTTAACAGATATTCCATGACTTGATACTACGTGCCCAAGGAATGCCACTTCTTCAAGCCAAAACTCGCATTTCTTCAACTTGGCATAAAGCTTGTTTTCACGAAGCTTTTGGAGTATCAGCCTCAAGTGTTGCTCATGATCTTCACGGCTTTTGGAATAAATAAGGATGTCATCAATAAAGACGACCACAAAGTGATCCAAATATTCCTTGAATACTCGGTTCATCATATCCATGAAGGCAGCAGGAGCATTAGTCAATCCAAAAGACATGACTAAGAATTCATAATGCCCGTACCGAATTCTGAAGGCAGTCTTTGGAATATTCTCTGTTCTAACCTTCAGCTGATGATATCTAGAACGAAGATCGATCTTTGAAAAGAATTGTGCTCCTTGCAACTGGCCAAACAGGTCATCAATGCGAGGTAACGGGTACTTATTTTTGATGGTGACATGATTTAACTCCCGATAATCAATACAAAGTCGCATACTTCCATCTTTCTTCTTCACGAATAGAACAGGAGCACCCTAAGGAGAAGTACTAGGTCGAATGAAACCGATATCTAACAATTCCTGCAATTGGGTCTTTAACTCCTGAAGTTCAATAGGAGCCATCCGATATGGGGCTTTAGAAATGGGTTTTGTACCGGGTTCAAGGTCAATACAAAATTTAATTTCACGCTCTGGGGGTAGGCCAGGAAGTTCTTTAGGGAATACGTCAGGAAATTCATTAACAATAGAAATATCATTCAAAACTGACGTATTTTTGTTTAGATCTGTGACATGAACTAAGAAAGCTTGACATTCGTTTTTCAATAAACGAATAGCTTTATGGCTTGAGATGACCGTGATTGATTTTAATGGTTTGGTCGTTTGAATTCACATAATAGGTTGATTAGGAATATGAAAGCTAACAACCTTACGAAAATAATCAATTTTAGTATGATGAGTAGTTAACCAATCAATCCCTAGAATCACATCAAATGCAAGTATTTTCAATGAAATAAGATCGACAGGTAATGTGAGGGTACCGATTTGACCCAAACAAGACTTATAAACAGTGGATGTAATGAAGGTTTCTCCCAACGGAGTTTCCACAGATAAGTCTAAGTCTAATTTCTCCGGAGTCAAATTTAATCGTTGAGCGCAAGTAGGAGAAATAAAAGAATAGATAGAACCGGTATCAAATAAGGTATAGACTTCGCTAGAGTTTATAATAAGCATACCCGTGATGACCTCGTTCGGGTTCCTTACTTTCTGAGAGGTCACAACAAAAGCTCTCCCTTGAACTACTGGTTTTGACTTGTCTGGGACGGTATTTTGTGTCACCGTTCTAACTGGACTTGTCTTCGGTGCACGACAAAATTGGGCTAGATGACCTTCTTTTCCATAATTATAACACGCTTTGGATGGCTTCGCACAGTTTGGACTAATATGTCCCTCCCCTCCGCATTTGAAGCATATGATAGGTGGTCGTTCTCCTTCTTTAACAACGGGTGTTGGTGCTGACGTCTTTCCATCATTGTTAAATCTCCTCTTCTTGAAATGTCCATTCTTATTATTTTGGCCATGATTACCACCGAAGTGGTTACCATTTCTGGCATGTTGATTCCCTCCACGCTTGTTGTCACCGCTTCGATGACTGCTCTCACTGGTATTATCATTTTGTCGGCTGCTTTCTCTTGGTTGAGTTGACTTGTTATCGCGCTCCAATAACTGAGCCCTATTTACAACATCTGAATACAAACACAGTTTATGAGAAATAAGATATTGACGTATCTCCGGTTTCAAATCTCTTAAAAATATCAGCGTCATTCTCTCCTCATTATCAACCAAGTGGGACGCAAATCGGGACAACTCGGCAAACTTAGCTTCGTACTACGACACGGTCATATTATTCTGCTCCAACTTGATGAACTCTACATTCTTCATGTGACAAATACTTTCGGGAAAGTACTTGTCATTGAACAGTTCTTGAAACTTTTCCCAAGGCATCTTCAATGCGGCAGGTTGAGTACGCTTTACCGATTTTCACCAGTAATCTGCCTCTCCTCGCAACATAAAGGTGGTAAAGGGAACCTTTTGCTCCTCGACGCATCCCAAGACATCAAATATCTTGGTGATCTGCTTGATCCACGTTTCTGCCTTAAGTGGTTTTGGCTCTCTAATAAACTCTGGTGGTCCCAGCTCCTTGAACTGCTTAGCAGTGACCGTCCGAGAGTTTCCAGTGTTTTCACCTATATTTTGGACAGGAGCCTTTCTCGCCTATTGTTGCATGCATTGCATAAAGCCTCTGAACATTTCATCATTCATCATTTGGTCAGTGTTGTTGTTTGCATGAGGATTGTCGCCTTCCTGATGCACATTATCCTGATTATTGATATGTGGAACCTCAACGGTCTCCTGTGCTCCATTGCTATTCTCAACATTTTCGGATGTCATTTTCAGATACTGCCACAAAACAAAGGTTAATTGACATGTAACATAATATCCCTATACTCTGATCGACCAATTAAATACCAAATAAACTTAGGTAGGTCATACTAGCGAAGGAATTCCCCGTCTCTCCCCTCCTATTTCTAGTCTCACATCTTAGTCAGGGATCATGTCCCTAAACTCTGATACCAACTATGACGCCCCCAAAATAGGTATACATCACCTATTCTGAGTCGCCAAATACATGGTACAGAATACAAATACAATATTTAATATATAACAAGAGAGCTGTGAGTTTTAATACACATACTTCCTTCTAGACAATATCCACTCTCAGAATAAGTCCTCATTACATTTATTGTCACACTATTTAACAAAATAGTGAAGACTATTAATACTATCATCTGGACCGTCACTCCGTTCTTCGACTAGTCCCGGCTACGTTCTCATTTCCTGAAAAGAACAATGAAAGAAAGGGTGAGCTCAACTAGCCCAGTAAGAAATATTATGTCTAAGATAATGCAGAATAAATTATCATTAGTCTTCAACAATGTTAAACTGATAAAATACAATAGACATCAAGTTTAACTGCAGCGGAACAAGCAATCCATTAAAAGAGTCAAGTAGAGAATAAAATCTACTATCTTTTATGATTTAAAAGGTTTTTCATCACTTTTATCGCTGAGACCCAGCTTAATAAATAATTCACATCATCCCTGCACTACGGCCAAGGATATTTGTTAGTGTCACGACCACAAATTATCCATGCACTACGGGCCAAGGATATTTGTGTATTCATCAATGGTCATGATCATGCCAACAACTGTCCATTAATGCACTATGCCAATGAGAACTTTTACCACATCATTTGTAACATTACGGTCATGATTACATCGAATAATCCCTGGTTATAATCATACCAAGTCCATCTATGCACTACATGCCACAGATGACTGTCAACAAAATATAAACATGAGGATGATGACAATGATATAAGAATTCAATAAAACAAGTTCAAGAATTAATTTATCCAAGAACCAACAACGTTCAAATTGTCAACATGATACTGCTTTGTAGAGTAAAATTTAAGAATGCTCAGAAGAATATTTCTATGAAAAGATACTGGATGAAGCGTAAATATCAAAGATATTTCACTAATTTCATGGAGTATAAAAGCCAAAACTTTAACCAACTGAGTATAATAAAGAATGGAATAACAAAAGAATTCACCAAGCATGCGATAGACCGCACAGATAGGTTATTCCAACAAAAATATAAATAATAGAACCAGGTCATGCATAAACGCACCGACATGATATTCCGACAGAATAATAAATAATGGAACCAGGTTTTGCTTAAATGCACAGACAAGATATTCAGACAGAATAATAAATAATGGAACCAGGTCCGGCGTAAAACACATTGACAGGATATTCCAACAGAATAATAAAGAATGGAATAACAGAAGAATTTTACCAAGTATAGGGTAGCCTGCGTATACAGGTTATTCCAACAGAATAATAAATAATGGAATAACAGAAGTTCTCTTTATGAATACAAAAGAAATAATACCCCTTACCTTAAGAAGAAGAGTACTGGATATGTGAGTAGTGCAGTAGCAGAATACTTTTCTTCTTTCTCTCTATAATTTCTCTCTCTAGAGTTTCAGTGAATTCGTAAGAAATAATGAAGGAATGAGCTTCTATTTATAAAAGAATGGACTGCATAGTAACTAATTCATGAACGGTCTAGATTGATTTACTTTTAATCGGACGATCCATATTTAAAGCAAAATCTTTTAAATAAAATATAATATATTCTATTTATAATCTAATAAAATGAATAACTTTATAAAAGTATTCTGTTTTATATAAAAAGATTTTACTATGTAAAACACTATGCAGGCACTATGCAACACTATGCATAATAAAATATAATATATTCTATTTATAGAATAACTTTATAAAAGTATTATGTTTTATATAAAAAGCTTTTCTGTTTTATTACATTAATAATACTAATAAAACAAAACTGAGTGACTTATCACATAAGCACCAATAATCAATACTGTGTGCTACTATGCAACTACGCGTATTACTGTACTTTTACTACCGAGTAGTTTAACAGTATTAACGGTAAAACTTCCGCCGTTATTTTTATAAAATATTTTTGTCGTTTTCTCAATCCGACAATAATTCCGTTGTGGGGCCAATGATTGTGCCGTCGTACGAATATTCCCTGTTAAAACGAATATTCTCCGACCAATTGAATATTATACAACAACTTGTGTACTTTGCAAAATTTTTAAATATTACCCACAACTATAACATTATATCAAATTCATTCCATAATATTTAAAAATGATATTTATAGAAAAATTCATCTTTATTAAAAAAAATTAGGGTCTTACAACCATCGTGGAAAAAGCGAACGTGGTAGTTGACGCGTTGAGTAGAAGATCGGATGCGGTCACGAGTGCGACGTCGTTAACACAAAGGCTCATTTTGTATAATTTACGAAGGATGGAGATAGAGTTAAAGACTCCAAGAACCTATGTGAATATAACGAATATACGATTTGAACCGACTTTAATCAATAAAGTTAAAGTCATTCAAGCTACAGACTCAGAGCTGATGAATGTGAAGAAGAATGTACAAGAAGGCATTTTTTTAGAAGCAAGAATCGACGAAGAGAGGAAATCTCAACTCTCGATTTTATTGGTCTACTTGAAATCCTCGATCGAGTAGGAACTGTGGCCTATAGACTCGCTTTACCTCTAAGTATATCGTATGTTCATAACGTTTTTCACGTATCGATGTTACGTAAATATATGGACGACCCGAACCACATTATTGAATTAGAATCGGACGAGATAGCAAAAGATTTAACATATGAAGAGGTACCTGTTAAAATCTTGGATAAAAAGGATCATATTCTACGCTCCAAGGTTATACTTCAAGTCAAAGTTTTGTGGAAAAACCACGATGTTGAGGAAATGACCTGGGAGTTAGAATCTGAAATGAAGTCAAGGTATCCTTACCTCTTCGACATACCATGTACGTACCCTAATTTCGAGGATGAAATTTCATAAGAAGGGGAGGTTGTAAGACCCCAACTTTTATGAATAAAGATTAATTTTTCTTGAAATATATATTTGAATATTATGGTGTGGATTTGGTATAATGTTATAGTTGTGGGTAATATTTACAAATTTTGCAAAGTAAGCAAGTTGTTATAAAATATTCGATTGGTCGAGAAATATTCGTTTTAACAGGGAATATTCGTACGACGGCACAATCATTGGTGGACCCCACAACGAAAGTTTTGTCGTAGTTAGAAAATGACATAAATATCTTTTTATAAAAATAACGGCGAAAGTTTTACCGTTAAAACTGTTGAACTACCCGGTAGTAAAAGTACAGTAGTACGTGTGGTTGCATAGTAGCACACGATATTGATTATTGATGCTTACGTGAGAAGTCACTCAGTTATAATCAATTATTGCTACAGTAATTGCTGCATAATATCTCTCATATTATTGATTCAACTATTGTCACAACACCGTCTGCATAATATTTTATATTATTAAATCAGTAATTGAGACGACAAAGTTATTCATATTATTATTTGTAATATTGACGATGTCTAGAAAGTTCTGTCGAGGAGAGGTTTGGTCACCTAATTGCGTGCCAATAGAGAGAAATCCTTATCGGAAAGCCCCCTCTTTTCTAGAAATGATCTGGTTGTTAAATATTGTGAGTTATAATATTAATGATGAATAAGTTCGTTTTGATTAAAGATGAAATTGATATTTTTATTGTGTTGGGATTATTAGTGTTAGTGGAAATCGACATCTATTCCGATACTAATTGATGTCTGGAGGTTATATTGACCAATCGGGTAATTAATCAGATAAATGAGCAATTAATTGTTATTAATTCACATGCTTATAACTATTTTTTTATATATGTGTACTATTGATTCACATGCATGTACTATTAGGGGAGGTGGTGCAAAATTGATAATACTTGCATGACTAAATTAAAAATAGAGGTATAGATGAAGGTACTATGCTGTAATTATTTTTTCACATGTATAGTACTATTGATTCACATGAATGTACTATTGATTCACATGTGTACTATTAGGGGAGGTGATGCAAGTTTGATAATACTTGTAGAACTAAATTAAAAATTGAGGAAAAGATGAAGCTATTATACTGTAATATTTCGAGCCCCAAAACGTGCAATTATCGAAACTATTTTTTCCTATAAATAGAAGCTCATTCTTTTTTCATTCTCACTAATTCACTAAGACTCACAAGAGCAATTATAGAGAGAGTAGCTATAGAGAGAATGAAGAAGAGAAGTCTGTTACTTCACTATTCCAGTATCCAGTCTTCTTCTGAGGTAAGGGGTATTATTTATTTCATATTCAGAAGAGATATTATTTTTCGTATTCATATGGATATTATCTTCGTTCAATATTCATATGAAATAATATTTTTTCCCATACTCTGTAGTATGTAAGTAATATTATTTCGTTTCGTATTCCTACTTCTGCACTCATTTTGTTGAATTATTACTTCTATACTCCGTAAAATTAGTAGAATATCCTTGATATTTGCGCTTCATCCAATATCTTTTCATGAAAATATTATTCTGAGCTTTCTTGATAATTATTGATCTTTTCATGCTGGAATACTATTCACGAGTTACTATTCATGAATTACTATTTACGGATTACTATTCACCCGGTTACTATTCACTCGAATATTATTCACTCGGGTATTCGGGGTACTTTTCATGCTGGAGTACTATTCACGAGTTACTATTCACCCGGTTACTATTCACTCAAATATTATTCACTCGGGTATTTGGGGCACTTTTCATGTCGGGGTACTATTTACGAGGTACTATTCCCGAAGTACTATTCACATGATACTATTTACGGGTACTACTCACCTGAAAAATATATTTTTTTTCTGTCCAAATTATTTTTGATACATGAATATTATTATTGAATTTTACTCCACAAAGCAGTATCATGTTGACAATTTGGATATTTTTAAACTCTGGATAAATTTAAAGTTTTTAATATTTATCCTTGATTTCGTTTGATTAATGCTTATATCATTGCCATCATCTTCATACTCATATTGTGATGAAAGTCATCTTTGGCTTACGTGTATAGATGGACTGTTAATTGGTATGATTATGACAAAAAATCATTCGGTATAATCATGACCTGTAATGTTATAAATGATGTGGTAAAAGTCCTCATTGGCCCGTAGTGCATTGATGGACAGTTGTTGGTATGATTATGACTAGAGATTATTCGATATAATCATGACCATTGATGATTACATGAATATCCTTGGCCCGTAGTGCAGGGATGATTCGATGATGTGGTTTATTTATTAAGCTGAGTCTCAACGATAAAGTGAATGAAAAACTTTTAGAAGATAGTAGATATCATACTCTACTTGACTCTTCTAATGAATTACTTGTTCCGCTGCAGTTAAACTTGATATTTATTGTATTTTATCAGTTTAACACAGTTGAAGGCTAATGATAATTTATTCTGCATTATCTTAGTCATAATATTTCTTACTGGGCTAGTTGAGCTCACCCTTTTGCTTTCATTATTCTCTTCAGAAAATGAGAACGTAGCCGGGACTAGTCGGGGAATGGAGTGACGGTCCGAGATGGTTATTTTAGTAGTCCTCACTATTTAGTGTGATAATAAATGTAATGAGAATTGAATTTGAGTTTGGATATTATCTATAAGACAATATTCATGTAAAAACTCAGCTATGTTTTGTTGTATTTTTACACGACAGTTGTATTAAAGAAGTTTGTATTAGATTTCTGTACCACGTATTTGGCGACTCAAGATGGGTGCTATATACCTATTTTGGGGGCGTCACAAGCATGATATTTACTATCTTCTATGATTTAAAAGTTTATCAATAATTTTATCGCTGAGACTCAGCTCAATAAATAATTCACATCACTGAATTATCCATACACTACGGGCCAAGGATATTCATTAGTATCACATCCACGAATTATCCATGCACTATGGGCCAAGGATATTCGTATTATCACCAATGGTCACGATCATGCCAACAACTGTCCATTAATGCACTACGGGCCAATGATGACTTTTACTACATCATTTGTAACATTACAGGTCATGATTATATCGAATAATCCTTAGTAATAATCATATCAATCAACAGTCCATCTATGCATTATAGGCCAAATATGACTTTCATCACAATATAAGGACGAGAATGATGACAATTATATAAGAATTCAATTAAATGAGAGCAATGATAAATTTTAAAGACTTATAATTTAATTTATCATGAATTTAATAATGTCCAAATTGTTAACACGATACTGTTTTGTGGAGTAAAATTCAAGAATAATATTGTATCAAAAATGATTTAGACAGAAAAGAAATCAATTTTTATCATGGATAGTACCCCGGGTGAATAGTACTAGAGTGAATAGTACCCCGTGAATAGTACTTTGAGAATAGTACCCCGTGAATAGTATTCCGACATGAAAATATTAAAAATTAACAAGAATGTTTAGAATAATATCCTTGTAAAACGATACTAGATGAAGTACAAATTTGAAGGATATTCTACTAATGTCAAGGAGTATAGAAGCAATACTTAACAAAATGAGTGTAGAATTCGAAATCTGAAACGAAATAATATTACTTCCATACTATAGAGTATGAAAGAAAATATTATTTCATACGAATATTGAACAAAAATAATATCCCTTACCTTCAAAGGAGAATACTTCTGACTGGTATAGCGGGGTTATTCTTGAAGAAAACTTGCACTATTTTTTACACTCAAAGTTTGTTTAAACTCTAAAGAAATACGCTCAATATTATAAAAGAATAATTCTCTAATTCTGGTGTGATTTTCAATTCTAAACTAAGCATCCTATTTATAGGAGAATGACATGATACTATTTGAAAATAAAAATCATGAACGCACAGGGAAAAGTTCACGGGCGACATTTCGATCGGCTGAAATTTTCTGATTTTACTATGCAAACACTATGCAAATACTATGCAAATACTATGCATAATAAAATATTATATATTCTATTTTTCATAAAAAACAAAACTTATAATATATATATATATATATATATATATATATATATAAAACAAAACTGAGATAATTTTCTCCCGACTATTTTGAAAAATGGGTAAGTAGGGGTCCATAAAATAAGCCAATTTAAAATAAATACTTCATAAAAATCCCCTCTACTTATCACAAACAACATGACTCCAACAAACACATTTTTGAACAACAATTATTCATCAATAATATTATAACTTGCAATATTAACAACAAGATCATTCCCAAGAAAGAGGAGGCTTTTCGATAAGGATTTCTCCCTATTGGGGCGTAATTAGGTGACCAAACCCCTTTCCTCGACAGAACTTTCTAGACATCGTCAATAATACAAATAATAATATGAATAACTTTGTCGTCTCAATTATTGATTTAATAATATAAAATATTATGATAATAATTGAATCAATAACGTGAGATACTATGCGACAATTACTGTAATACCTCAACTTTTATGAATAAAGATTGAATTTTTCTCTAATTATCATTTTTGAATATTAAGGTGTGGATTTAATATAATAATTGTAGGTAATATTTATAAATTTTGTAAAGTAAGCAAGTTGTTATAAAATATTCGTTTGGTCGGGGAATATTCATTTTATCAGGGAATATTCGTACGACGACACAATTATTGGTGGACCCCACAACGGAATTACTGTCGGAGTTAGAAAACGATAAAAATATTTTTTTTATAAAAATAACAGCGAAAGTTTTACTGTTAACTGTTGAAATACCTGGTGATAAAAGTATTGCATAGTAGCACATGATATTGATTATTGATGCTTACGTGTGAAGTCACTCAGTTTATTTCAATTATTGCCACAGTAATTGCTGCATAGTATCTCACGTTATTGATTCAATTATTGTCACAATATTTTATATTATTAAATCAATAATTGAGTCGACAAAGTTATTCATATTATTATTGGCATTATTGACAATCTAAAAAGTTCTGTCGAGGAAAGGGGTTTGGTCACCTAATTGCGTGCCAATATTGCAAGTTATAATATTAATGATGAATGTTATTAAAAATGTATTTTGTAAGCCAAATGAATTGAGATAAATAGAAGGAATTTTTATAAAGTATTTGTTGTAAATTTAGCTTATTAAATGGACCCCCCATTTACCCATATTTTAAAATCATCATCGGAGAAAGTTATCTCAGTTTTGTTTTATATATATAAGTATTATATATATATATGGGTCACGGGGAGGGGGGGATGTCAGGAAAGTGGTTATATATTATATATTATTATAATAAATTTTGTTTTTTTATGAAAAATAGAATATATTATATATTTTTTATTATGCATAGTATTTGTATAGTAAAAATTAGCAAAATTAGACGAATTTTTCTGCGCGCACGTGATTTTTTTCTTTACTGTGCATCCAAATAGTATCCAGTCATTCTCCTATAAATAGGATGCTCAGTTTAGAAATGAAAATCACACCAAAATCAGAAAATTCTTCTTCTATAATATTGAGCGTATTTATTTTGAGTTAAGAAAACTTTGAGTGTAGTAAATAGTGCAAGTTTTCTTCAAGAATATGTCCGCTGTACCAGTCGAAATTGCTCTCTTTTTAAGGTAATGGGTATTATTTATTTCATATTCGCTACGATATTATTTTTCGTATTCGTAAGGAATTTTATTTTCGTTCAATATTCGTAATGAATATCATTTTCGTTCAATATCCGTAAGGGATATTATCTTCGTTCAATATTCATACGGAATATTATTTTTGTTCAATAGTCGTAAGGGATATTATTTTTATTGAATATTCGTAAGAAATAATATTTTCTTCCATACTCTGTAGTATGTAAGTAATATTATTTCATTTCATATTTCTGAATCTACACTTATTTTGACAAGTATTGCTTCTCTACTCCATGAAATTAGTAGAATATCCTTGAAATGTGCTCTTCATCTAATATCGTTTCACAAAGATATTTTTCTGAACATTCTTGTTAACTTTTAAGCTTTTCATGTCAAAGTACTGTTTATGGATACTATTCATATGTACGACACTATTCATACGTACGGTACTTGTGACGCCCCCAAAATAGGTATGCATCACCCATTTTGAGTCGCCAAATACATGGTACAGAAACAAATACAACTTCATTAAAATAATTGTCGTGCAAAATACGACAACACAAATACTATGAGTTTAAATACAAATATTGTCTTCTAGACAATATCCACACTCAAATAAGTCCTCATTACAATTATTAAAATACTATTTTACCAAATAGTGAGGGCTGCTAACACAACTGACTAGAAACATCACTCCACACCCCGACTAGTTCCCGCTATATTCTCGCCTCTTAAGAAAAATGGAACAAAAAGGAAAAGGGTGAGCTCAACTAGCCCAGTAAAGAATATTATGACTAAGATAATAAACAACAACTTATTATTAGTCTTCAACAGGAAAAAATCTGATAAAATATAATAGACAACAAGTTCTAGATCAACAACTGCAGCGGAAATAGCAAACCATTAGAAGAGTCAAGTAGAGAATGAGTTCTACTGTCTTTCTAAAATTTAAAAGTCCATCAACGATATTTTATCCCTGTAACATCAATCAATAACCATCTTTAATCAAATATTCATCTTTGCACTACAGGCCAAAGATATTCATTTGTAACACCAGTCGGTCATGTTCATCTCAACACCTGTTCATCTTTGCACTACGGGCCAAAGATATTCATCAGTTAATCATTCATCTTTGCACTATAGGCCAAATATATTCAGTAATATTATCATTTAGGACTGAGGATGATGAAAAATTATCTTAAAGAAAACGAATCCAATGAGACAGAAGAACAAATATTAGGGATTCGTATTATAGTTTATCCAAGTGTAATAATACTCCATAATAACCAATTGTGAAGTAGAATTCAAAAATAAGATCAAAACATGGATACAATCAAAGATAGTAACCATAATAGACATCTTGGATAAAAAGAAATTTTTTTTATTTTTTGATGAATAGTGTCGTATTCGTGAATAGTGCCGTATACGTGAATAGTAACCCTGACACAAAAAGTTTCAAATTTGATAAAAAGTTCATATCAATATTTCAGCATAATGATATTGAAGAAAATAATATCATTTAAGAAGAAAATAATATCCCTTACCTCAGACGAATAGTACTTCTTATCAGAATATCGTATATGAGGCTGAATGAAACTTGTGCTGAATAGCAACTTTCAAAGTTTCAAAATACTCATAAAATACGCTCGAGAATATAGAGAGAGAAAGAGAGAAAACTTATGAATTCTAGTGTGATTTTCAATTCTAACTTAGCCCTCTATTTATAAGAAAATGTTAATACGCCGAAGTAGACTTGACCTGCAACTTGATGGCTTTACCTGCTACTATTCCCACCCACCACATTTGAATAAAATTTTTAACACATTTCTCACCAACCAAAAGTGGGGCCCACCAATTCTAGAATTTTCCACCAAAAAGATAAATTCTGAAATTTCAACAATTTCTTAACCAGTCATCTCTTAAAATTCATAACAAATCATACGTTCATTTTTAACGGTTCAAAATTTGTGGACATATACTCAACTTATATATGTATAACATATCTAAAAATCACAACGATCCAACGGTCGGATTAAAAATTATAACTCACGCAATATTACTCAAAAATACTGGTTTGATTTTTTATACCTCCATTCCGACAAAAATACTAATAAACCAACTCAGCATTAATTCCTTCATTTATAACCACAAAAATATATCCCTCATTTATATCCACACAAAAAAAATATTTTCTTATCATATAAATCAATAATTAATTATTCACAAATAATATCACAGAATCACAATTATGACAACCAGGCCATTCCCAGGAAAGAGGGGCTTTCCAATAAGAATTTCTCCTTACTGGCGCGTAATTAGATGACCAAACCTCTCCTTAGACAGAACTTTCTAGACATTGCCAATAATGCTATCTAATAATATTATTCAAATAATATAAATTATTGATCTGATAATGAAAAAATACTGTGCAGCAACAATTATTTGAAACAATAATAATATAAAATATCAACGCAGCAATTATTGAATCAATAAAATAAAATATTGAACAGTAACTATTGTAACAATTATTGAGTAGTGTCTTCTTACGTAAGAATCAATAATTAGTGCAATACTGTGTGCTACTGTATTTTAACCTCCGGGTATTCTAACAGTATTAACGGTAACAACTACGCCGTTATTTATAAATAACTTATAATTGTCGTTTTCTTCATCCAATCACTTTTCGTTATGCGGCCCACACAAGGCTGCGCCGTCGTACGAATATTCCCCGATAGCAAGAATATTCCATGACCAAACGATTATTCACCGACAAAAATGAATATTTTATAACCATTTGCTTATTTTGTAAAATTTGCACATTTCACCCATAACTACAGTATTATATCAAATTAACACCTTATTATTCAAAATAATAATTAGAGAAAATTCGATTTTATTAATAATAAGATGGGGTCTTACAGTACTATTCATACGTACGACACTATTCATGAAGTACTATTTTATGGGGTACTATTCATGAAGTACTATTTATGGGGTACTATTCATGAAGTACTATTTATGGGGTACTATTCACTCGGGTACTATTCACGATAAAAAATTGATTCTTTTCTGTTCAAATTATTTTTGATACGTGAATTTGTTCTTGAATTTTACTTCACAAAGCAGTTATCATGTTGATAATTTGGATATTTTTAAACTCTGGATAAATTTAAAGTCCTTAATATTTATCATTGATTTCGTTTGAATAAATTCTTATATCATTGTCATCATCCTCATGCTTATATTGTGTTGAAAGTCATCTTTGGCCCGTAGTGCATAGATGGACTGTTGATTTGTATGATTATGACCAGGAATTATTCGGTATAATCATGACCTGTAATGTTACAAATGATGTGGTGAAAGTCCTCATTGGCCCGTAGTGCATTGATGGACAGTTGTTGGTATGATCATGATCATGCGTTCTCTTCGGCCAAGGGTGAAAAGATGAATTGTTGTTTGGTATGATCATGACCATTGGTGATAACACGAATGTCCTTAGCCCGTAGTACATGGATAATTCGTGGATGTGATACTAATGAATATCCTTGGCCCGTAGTGCATGGATAATTCAGTGATGTGGATTATTTATTGAGCTGAGTCTCAGCGATAAAATTGATGATAAACTTTTCAAATCATAGAAGATAGTACATACATCATGTGTGACGCCCCCCAAAATAGGTATACATCACCCATCTTGGGTAGCCAGATACAAGGTACTGAATACAAATACAAACTAATTATACAACAGTCGTGTAAAATACGACAAAACATAGGCTGTGAGTTTTAATACAAATATTGTCATCTAGACAATATTCACACTCAATGGAGTCCTTATTACATTTATTATCACACTATTTCACAGAATAGTGAGGACTACTGATGCACCATCTAGGACCATCACTCTGTTCTCCGACTAGTCCCAGTTACGTTCTCATTTCCTGAAGAGAACAATGAAAGCAAAAGGGTGAGCTTAACTAGCCCAGTAAGAAATATTATGACTAAGATAATGCAGAATAAGTTATCAATAGCCTTCAACAATATAACAACTGATATAATATAATAGACAACAAGTTTTAGATCAAAACTGCAGCGGAATAAGCAATCCATTAGAAGAGTCAAGTAAAATATAAAATCTACTATCTTCTATCTATGATTTAAAAAGTTTTTCATCAACTTTATTGCTAAGACTCAGCTTAATAAATAAAATCGAATCATCCCTGCACCACCGCCAAGGATATTCATGTAATCATCAATGGTCATGACTATATTGAATAATCGCTGGTCATAATCATACCAACAACTGTCCACCAATGAACTACAGGCCAATGAGGACTTTTACCACATTATTCGTCACATTACGGTCATGATTATACCGAATAATCCCTGGTCATAATCATACCAAGTCCATCTATGCACGTAAGCCAAAGATGACTTTCATCACAATATAAGCATGAGGATGATGACAATGACATAATAATTCAATAAAACAAGTTCAAGAATAAATTTTAAAAATTTATAAATTAATTTATCCAGGAACCAATAACGTCCAAATTGTCAACATGATACTGCTTTGTAGAGTAAAATTCAAGAATGCTCAGAAGAATATTTCCATGAAAAGATCCTGGATGAAGTGCAAATATCAAGGATATTCCACTAATTTCATGGAGTATAGAAGTCAAAGCTTTAACCAACTGAGTATAATAGAATATATGAAACTGCAAATGGATTTTCGCTCGCCATGCGGTAATCCACGTAGACAGATCATTTCCATAATTTAATAAGGAATGGATACAAAGGATCATTCACTATGCACGTGGTAATCCACATAGGTAGGTTATTCCAACAGAATAATAAAGAATGGAATAACAGAAGAATTCACCATGCATGCGATAGACCGCACAGACAGATTATTCCAACAGAATAATAAAGAATGAAACCAGGTCATGCGTAATCCACACAGACAGGATATTCCAACAGAATAATAAAGAATGAAACTAGGTCATGCGTAATCCGCACTGACAGGATATTCCAACAGAATAATAAAGAATAGAACCAGGTTATGCGTAATCCGCACTGACAGGATATTCCAACAGAATAATAAAGAATGAAATATCAACAGGATTCACCAGGCATGTGATAGACCGCACAGACAAGTTATTCCAACAGAATAATAAAGAATGGAATAACAGAAGAATTTCACCATGTATGCAGTACTTCGCATAAACAGGTTATTCCAATATAATAATAAAGAATGGAATAATAATAGCTCTCTTCATGAATATAAAAGAAATAATACCCCTTACGAGTACAACAAACAATATCCCTTACCTTAGAAAAATTGAATACTGGAGTAGTGAAGTAGCAGAATACTTTTCTTCTTTCTCTCTATAGTTTCTCTCTCTAGAGTTTTAGTGAATTTGTAAGAAATAATGAAGGAATGAGCTTCTATTTATAGAAGAACTGAAAGTAGCTCTTGGTCTTAATGAAAGGTCAAAATGACTCTTGATAATATTGAAGAGATAACTACTATTTGCGAAGGGGCAATTAACTCTTAGAATACCGAAGAGACAAGTAACTCTTGAAAAACCGAAGGGACAAGTAACTCTTGAAAAATCGAAGGGACAAGTTACTATTAAAACTTTAAACCAATTATCTATATTGATTTACTATTATAATTTCAACCAACTATCTGAAAAATTATCACATCTTCTCATGGAATAATATTGTACTCAAAAATAATTTGGACCGAAAAAAAATATATTTTTCGGGTGAATAGTACCCCCCGTGAATAGTACTTCAAGAATAGTATCCCGTGAATAGTATCTCGACAAGAAAAGTGTCCCAAATATTCAAGTGAACAATACTAGAGTGAATAGTAACCGGGTGAATAGTAACTCATGAATAGTAACCCATAAATAGTACTCCGACACGAAAAGTGCCCCGAATACCGGATTGGTCAATATAACCTCCAGACATAAATTATTATCGAAATAAATATCGATTTCCACTAACACTAATAATTCCCACACAATGGAACTATCAATTTCATCTTTAATCAACACGAACTTATTCATCATTAATATTATAATTTCCAATATTTAACAACCAGGTCGTTTCCAAAAAAGAGGGGGCTTTTCGATAATGATTTCTCTTTATTGGCGTGCAATTAGGTAACCAAACCTCTCCTTGATAGAACTTCTAGACATTGTCAATATTGCAAATAATAATATGAATAACTTTGTCGTCTCAATTATTGATTTAATAATATATCATATTATGCAGATGATACTGTGACAATAATTGAATCAATAATATGCGAGATATGATGCAACAATTACTGTAGTAATAATTGAGTATAACTGAGTGACTTCTCACGTAAGCATCAATAATCAATACCGTGTGCTACTATGCAACCACGCGTATTACTGTACTTTTACTACCGGGCAGTTTAACAATTTTAATGGTAACACCTCCGCCGCTATTTTTATAAAAAGATAATTATGTCATTTTCTAACTACGACAATACTTCCGTTGTGGGGTCCACCAATGATTGTGCCATCGTACGAATATTCCCCGACCAATCGAATATTATATAACCACTTGCTTACTTTGCAAAATTTATAAATATTACTCACAACTATAACATTATATCAAATCCACACCGTAATATTCAAAAAAATATTTAGAGAAATTTAAATCTTTATTCATAAAATTTGGGGTCTCACATTATGCTCTACTTGACTCTTCTAATGGATTGTTTGTTCCGCTGTAGTTAAACTTGTTATTTATTGTATTCTATTAGTTTAACACCGTTGAAGGCTAAGGATAATTTATTCTGCATTATCTTAGTCATAATATTCTTTACTGGGCTCGTTGAGCTCATTATTTTCTTTCATTGTTCTCTTCAGAAAATGAGAATATAGTTGATACTAGTCAGAGAATGGAGTGATGGTCTAGATGGTTGCTATAGTAGTCCTCACTATTCTATAAAATAGTGTGATAATAATTGTAATGAGGACTTATTTTGAATTTGGATATTGTCTAGGAGAATAATTGTATTAAAACTCACATCTTATATTTTGTCGTATTCTGTACGACACTTAGCAGCTGTATAAATTAAGTTTGTATTTGAATTATGTACCATGTATTTGGCGACTCAAAATGGGTGATGTATACCTATTTTGGGGTGTCACAATTACTGTGGCAATAATTGAAATAAACTAAGTGACTTCTTACGTAAGAATCAATAATCAATACCGTGTGCTACTATGCAACCACGTGTATTACTGTACTTTTATTGCCGGGTATTTCAACAGTTAACGATAAAACTTTCACCGTTAATTTTATAAAAGTTTTTTCTGTCATTTTCTAACTCTGACAATAATTCAGTTGTGGGGTCCACCAATGATTGTGTCTTCGTACGAATATTCCCTGATAAAACGAATATTTTATAACAACTTGCTTACTTTGTAAAATTTATAAATATTACCCACAACTATAACATTATATCAAATCCACCCCTTTAATATTCAAAAATGATAATTAGAGAAATAATCAATTTTTATTCATAAAAGTTGAGGTCTTATAATGAATAATTTATGCCATAGAAATTTTAAAACAAGCAGTAATTATAAACTTTTAACTCATTTGGCACATATGCTATTAATTATACACATGGATATTATTGATCTATGAACTTTTATTACAATAATACACGCATGGATACATACTCCACTTTGTGGAGCAGCTTTAGCTTTCTTTTTCTTTGTTGTGAAGCCAATTTTAATCGCCCAAAAACAATTAGAAAGATCTGTCTAATAGTAATGTTCAGGGTCCGGTCCGTTCATGAGATTTTAGTGGCCAGGGCGAAAAATGAAAACAAAATTCTTTTTAAAATATTATCTTCACTCAAAAAAAATAATAAATAAATAAATAAAAAGTACAAGTTATATCCAAAAACGCATTCGACCACAACAATATATGTGAAGTTCGACTACAACAATATATATGAAAATGTATTCATTGAAAGATACTTCTTCTAGTATTTCTAGAATCAAAATTTGTAATCAAATGTTTAAAATCCTATATATATAGATATATAAAAAAAAATTGGAGTCCCTCTAATTTGGGCACAGGGCAGTCGACCCTCCCTCCTGTGTGCTCATGAGTAATGTTCCATCAGTAAGTAATAGTAGTAAAAATACAATTCCTGTGTTGAGAAGCCTAGGCGTGTAACTCGAAGGACATGAAGGTTTTCATTAGATCTCCAGATTTTTACATCAATGCTGGTATATGACTTCTGAATTGTATATTACTTTGCAATACAACCTCTTTTTCCTTACAAAGAGCTTCTTTGCTTTTTCTTAGATTCCTTTTACAAGGTTTTGCAGTAGTTCTTCAGCCATGCAGAAGCCGATTTAAGGACTCGAAGCTCGTCATTAAGGAGATCTTGAGCCAGCTGCCTCCTTTGAGCAACTTTGTCATGCATGCGCGGACAACTGGAAGCTCCTAGTGGCTTTAAATGAACATCAGACCAGCGAGAAAATAATATTAATAACTAATAAAAGCTACTACAAGTGCATACAGTGCATTCAACATGATTGTCAATTAGGAAACTCAACAAAGAAATGATAATTAATCCACCATAACATTCAATTGGAACTCTTTCTGATTGTTCAAGATCAACAACATTATCTTGAAAGGATGGTAAATTAGAGTTTCCAGTTGCCTTAAGCTGGTACAAAAACAATAGTTATTTCACCAATTACTATACCGTTATTTATTTATTTTGGTAATTTTAAGTCCTTGATATGCAAGGTGTTCAACGGGGGAGGGGGTTTGAATCCCAGACTGTTGTTATGCATGGTCAAAAAGTCTCCAATTTACCACTTGTGGGTTAAAAAAAGTTGCAAGTTACCTCATTTCCATCAATATAAAGGGGAGTGATATTCATTCCCCAAATATGTAAGATCCCCCCATTTTTTTTAATAAAGATGAATTTTCTATAAATATCATTTTTAAATATTATGGAATGAATTTGATATAATGTTATAGTTGTGGGTAATATTTAAAAATTTTGTAAAATACGCAAGTTGTTGTATAATATTCGATTGGTCGGGGAATATTCGTTTTAACATGGAATTTTCGTACGACGGCACAATCATTGGTGGACCCCACAACGGAATTATTGTCGGATTGAGAAAATGACAAAAATATTTTATGAAAATAACGGCGGAAGTTTTACCGTTAATACTGATAAACTACTCGGTAGTAAAAGTACAGTAATACACGTGGTTGCATAGTAGCACACGGTATTGATTATTGATGCTTATGTGATAAGTCACTCAGTTTTGTTTTATTAGTATTATTAATGTAATAAAACAGAAAAACTTTTTATATAAAACAGAATACTTTTATAAAGTTATTCTATAAATAGAATATATTATATTTTATTATGCATAGTATTTGCGTAGTGCCTGCATAGTATTTGCATAGTAATTTTTTTATATAAAACAGAATACTTTTATAAAGTTATTTGTTTTATTAGATTATAAATAGAATATATTATATTTTATTTAAAAGATTTTACTTTAAATATAGATCGTCCGATTAAAAGTAAATCAATCTGGACCGTTCATGAATTAGTTACTATGCAGTTCATTCTTCTATAAATAGAAGCTCATTCTTTAATTATTTCTTACGAATTCAGTGAAACTCTAGAGAGAGAAATTATAGAGGGAAAGAAGAAAAAATATTCTGCTACTACTGCACTACTCATATATCCAGTACTCTTCTTCTTAAGGTAAGGGGTATTATTTCTTTTGTATTCATGAAGAGAACTTCTGTTATTCTATTATTTATTATTATGTTGGAATAACCTATATACGCGGGTTACCCTATACTTGGTGAAATTCTTCTGTTATTACATTCTTTATTATTCTGTTGGAATATCCTGTCTATGCGTTTTACGCCGGACCTGGTTCCGTCTTTATTATTCTGTTGGAATATCCTGTCTGTGCATTTTACGCTGGACCTGGTTCCGTCTTTATTATTCTGTTGGAATATTCTGTCAGTGTGTTTACGCCGGACCTGGTTCCATGATTTATTATTCTGTCGGAATATCCTGTCGGTGCGTTTACGCATGACCTGGTTCTATTATTTATTTTTTGTTAGAATAACCTGTCTGTGCGGTCTATCGCATGCTTGGTGATTTCTTTTGTTATTCCATTCTTTATTATACTCATTTGGTTAAAGTTTTGGCTTTTATACTCCATGAAATTAGTGAAATATCTTTGATATTTGCGCTTCATCCAGTATCTTTTTATGAAAATATTCTTCTGAGCATTCTTAAATTTTACTCTACAAAGCAGTATCATGTTGACAATTTGGACGACTGTTGGTTCCTGGATAAATTAATTCTTGAACTTGTTTTATTGAATTCTTATATCATTGTCATCATCCTCATATTTATATTTTGTTGAAAGTCATCTGTGGCATGTAGTGCATAGATGGACTTGGTATGATTATAACCAGGGATTATTCGATGTAATCATGACCGTAATATTACGAATGATGTGGTAAAAGTCCTCATTGGCCCGTAGTACATTGATGGACAGTTGTTGGCATGATCATGACCATTGATGAATACATAAATATCCTTAGTCCGTAGTGCATGGATAATTTGTGGTCGTGACACTAATAAATATCCTTGGCCGTAGTGCAGGGATGATGTAGATTATTTAATTAAGCTGAGTTTCAGCGATAAAAGTAATGAAAAACTTTTTAAATCATAAAAGATAGTAGATGTTATTTGTGACGCCCCCAAAATTAGGTATACATCACCCATCTTGGGTCGTCAGATACATAGTACAGAATACAAATACAACTTACTAATACAACTGTCGTGTACAATACGACAAAACATAAACTGTGAGTTTGAATACAAATATTATCTTCTAGAGAGTATTCATACTCAAAAGGAGTCCTCGTTACATTTATTAACACACCATTACATAGAATAGTGAGGACTACTAACTAATACTATCATTCGGACCATCACTCCGTTCCCCGACTTGCCCCAGCTACGTCCTCATTTCCTGAAGAGAACAGTGAAAGAAAGGGTGAGCTCAACTAGCCCAGTAAGAAATATTATGACTAAGATAATGCAGAATAAATTATCATTAGCCTTCAACAATGTTAAACTGATAAAATATAATAGACATCAAGTTTAACTGTAGCGGAACAAGCAATCCATTAAGAGAGTCAAGTAGAAAATAAACTCTACTATCTTTTATGATTTAAAAGATTTTCCAACATTGTGATCGCTGGGACTCAGCTTAATAAAATAATCCACATCATCGAATCACCCCTGCACTACGGCCAAGGATATTCGTATATTCATTAATGGTCATGATTATGCCAACAACTGTCCATCAATGCACTACGGGCCAATGAGGACTTTTACCACATCATTTGTAACATTACGGTCATGATTACACCGAATAATCCCTGGTCATAATCATACCAAGTCCATCTATGCACTACAGGCCACAGATGACTTTCAACATAATATAAACATGAGGATGATGACAATGATATAAGAATTCAATAAAACAAGTTCAAGAATTAATTTATCCAAGAATTAACAACGTCCAAATTGTCAACATGATACTACTTTGTGGAGTAAAATTCAAGAATGATCAGGAGAATATTTTCATGAATAGATACTAGATGAAGCGCAAATGTCAAGGATATTCCACAAATTTCATGGAGTATAGAAGTCAAAACTTAACCAACTGAGTATAATAAAGAATGGAATAACAAAAGAAATCACCATGCATGCGATAGACCGCACAGACAGGTTACCAACACAGAATAATAAATAATGGAACCAGGTCCGGCGTAAACGCACAGACAGGATATTCCGACAGAATAATAATAAAAACAGAACCAGTCCGGTGTAAAACACACAGACAGGATGTTCCAACAGAATAATAATAAAAACGGAACCAGGTCCGGTGTAAAACACACAGACAGGATGTTCCAACAGAATAATAATAAAAACGGAACCAGGTCCGGTGTAAAACATACAGACAGGATGTTCCAACAGAATAATAGAAGAATGTCACCAAGTATAGGGTAGACCGCGTATACAGGTTATTCCAACAGAATAATAAGAAATGGAATAACAACAGTTCTCTTCATGAATAAGAAAGAATAACACCCCTTACCGTTTTAAAGAAGAGCTGAAGTAAGGAAGTATTAAGTAGCAGAATACTCTTCTTCTCTCTCTCTATAGTTTCTCTCTATAGAGTTCAGTGAATTCGTAAGAAATAATGAAGGAATGAGCTGCTATTTATAGAAAAATAGAATGCATAGTAACTAATTCATGAACGGTCCAGATTGATTACTTTAATCTGACGGTCCATATTTAAAGAAAAATCTTTTAAATAAAATATAATATATTCTATTTATAGAATAACTTTAATAAAGTATTCTGTTTTATATAAAAAGATGTTTCTGTTTTATTACGTTAATAATACGAATAAAACAAAACGTCATTATCGCTAAATAATTCATATTATTAACTGACAATAATTGAATCAAACTGAGTGACTTCTCACATAAGCATTAATAATCAATACCGTGTGCTACTATGCAACCACACGTATTACTGTACTTTTACTACCGAGTAGTTCAACAGTAACAATGGTAAAATTTCCCTGTTATTTTTAATAAAATATTTTTGTCGTTTTCTCAATCCGACAATAATTCCATTGTGGGGTCCACCAATGATTGTGCCGTTGTACGAATATTTCCTGTTAAAACGAATATTCCCCGACCAATCGAATATTATATAACAACTTGCGTATTTTGCAAAATTTATAAATATTACCCACAACTATAACATTATATAAATTAACTCCATAATATTCAAAAAAATATTTATAGAAAATTCATCTTTATTTATAAAAGTTGGGGTCTTACAACCTCCCCTTCTTATGAAATTTCGCCCTCGAAATTAGGTACATACCTGGTATGTCGAAGAGGTAAGGATACCTTGATTTCATTTCAGATTCTAACTCCCAAGTTATTTCCTCATCATCGTGGTTTTCTCCACAAAACTTTGACTTGAGGTATAACCTTGGAGCGTAGAATATGTTCCTTCTTATCCAAGATTTGAACAGGAACTTCTTCATACGTCAAATCCTCCGCTATTTCGTCCGGTTCTAACTCAATAATGTGGTTCGGGTCTTCCACATATTTGCGTAACATGGATATGTGAAAAACGTTATGAACACGAGACATACACGGCGGTAAAGCGAGTCTATAAGCCACAGTTCACTTCCTACTTCATCGAGGATTTCAAATGGGCCAATTAAATCGAGAGTTAAGATTTCCTCTCTTCGACGATTCTTGCTTCTAGAATAACGCCCTCTTGAACCTTCTTCTTCACATTTATCAGCTCCGAGTATGTTGCTTGAGCGGCTTTAACTTTATCGATTAAAGTCGATTTTAATCGTATATTCATTATCTTCACGTGGGTTCGTATATTCGCACTTGTAACGGTATACGATCTTCTACACAATGCGTCAGCTACCACGTTCGCTTTTCCACGATGTTATTGAATGGTACGATCGTAATCTTCAACAGCTCGAGCCAACGTCTTTGGCGCATAATACGTTCGTTTTAGTTGAAGAAATATTTGAGGGTTTAAGAAATAGGTTTTGTACTGGGGTCAATACAACATTCAATTTTACGCTCTGGGGTAGGCTAAGAAGTCTTCAAGAATACGTCAAGAAATTTATTAACAATAGAAATATCGTTCAAAACTGTGACCCTCATCCAAGACTTGGATAACACGTCACATTGATACCTATCAACTTGCCATCGTCATTTACAACTCTCCTACGGAAAGTCTAGCTTCGGTGCATTCCACACCAGGAAGTCAACAGCGAAAGGAACGGGGATTTTTACTTATGGCTTGATATGACAATGATTGACTTTAGTGGTTTGGTTACTTTGAATTTGCATAACAGATTGGTTAGGAATATGAAAGCTAATAACTTACGAAAAGCATGATGAGCAGTTAACCAATCGTTTCCAAAAATCACATCAATGCAAGTATTTTCAAAGAGATAAGATCAACAGGTAACGTGAAAGTGTTGATTTGAACAAGATTTATAAATAGTGGAGATAACAAAGGTTTCTCCCAACGGAATTTCAACAGAGAAATCAAAGTCTAACTTCTCTGGAGTTAAGTTCAAATATTAAACACAACTAGGTGAAATAAAAGAGTGAGTAGAACCGGTATCTAACACGGTATAGACTTCGCAAGAGTTTATGACTAACATACCCGTGATAATTTTATTCAGGTTCCTCCACGTCACGAAAAAATGCTCTCTCTTAAACTACTGGCTTTGGCTTTTCTGGGACGGTCTTTGGTGCCTCCATCCTATCTGAACTTGTCTTTCGGTGAACGATAAAATCGGGCTAAGTGACCTTCTCTTCCACAATTATAGCATGCTTTGGATGGCAACGCACAGTTTGGACTGAATGTTTCCCTCCCCTCCGCATTTGAA